>OX439383.1:26531497-26572478 GCA_949319315.1 Zelleria hepariella | reverse complement strand
GATGACAGTGAGGCTGTTGCACAGTTTATAAAGATCGAGAATAAAAGAGGAGAGAGGACCCCACCTTGAGGTACTCCTGCCGTGAGGATTTACTTTAGATCATACTCAGCTCACACGTATTGTTTTGGTTAGGGAAAACTTCTGTTTACTATCCGGCATGAGTGGAATGATAACGGGTACTTTATATTATAAGTAACCATTCTTATAATATAATGTTGGTTCGAAATGGATCAAATCACGATTAGTTTAGTTGTTTACCTACTAAACTAACCGCGATTCGACCCGTTTCGAACCAAAATTAAATTAATATTGTAACAAAGTTACCACTAGGAGAGTAGACTTTACTCACTGTACTGTACACACGACAGCACGTCAGAGTGTAGACTTTTGTTGTAAAGTCGCCCGTAACGTAACCGAGTAGAGTGCTAGCGTGTAAAGGTCGACGTGCTGCCGTGTGTACTCTCTTATCAAGCGGTCAGGCAGAACTCTACCTGTTGCCATTAGTGGCTGATGTTACCTCACCATTTGGATGGGCCTACATACAGGGTGTCCCGTAATTCAACGTCAAGAGGGAACTGGATGAAAGTGCAGGTCATAACGGAACTGGAGAAAATAATTAAAAAAAAACCTGGTCGCTTCGTTCAGAAATTATAAGCATTTAATTGTTTTTTTTTTCATGGTCTCTTATGGTCGCATAGTTTCAAATTTTGCCGTGTTTTTTTCACATAATCTTTAATAACCATGCTATCAAATCGCATTGATACATCAAACCATAAACCCCTTCAGTTGACTAAAATAAATAAAACTTTGATGTAAAGTATTGAAAAAATATATTCACTTGTATTTTAATAACTTCTATCCCACCAAAAACATTCTGTATAAAACTAGCCAGGTCTCGATGGAGCTGCTTGTTTATCTCTAAAAAGTAATGAAATCTAGACAAAGTCGTGCCAAGTCTAAGGTTCCTTACTGCGATTTCTTTACCTAATTCTAGGTGAGAACAGCCAGTTTCGTGTTGACATTCATAAACGTTTTGAAGATATTTTGCTTGAAAAAAAATAGGCGGCACACTTTTTTTTCAAGCAAAATATCTAGCAATCTGTTATGGATATCAACACAAAACTGGCTGTTTTAGATAGGTCTCACCTCATTGTAGGGTTTGATTATATCTCAGATTATATGAACATTTTCGATATTTTGTTATGTATTTGATACAGGAATCGATTTTGTGTATTTTTCTTTGCGCGACAATGAACATTTTTAATAATATTATTTTTGTCATTTTAATTGAGCGTTTTTATAATTATTTCTTCTGATTTTCTGTTGTAATTTTAATGTAATTTATTAATTTAATTATTTAAAAAAATATATTAAAATATATATTTTTTTAATTTAATTAATTTATAATATCCATGAAGCCGAAATAAAGAAATTTTTATTATTGTTATGACACCACATTTTGGCTCAAAAATCGGCTCTACTAATCTGTAGTGAACTAGTGTTTTCCTTTCTCCCGAGGCAGTACTCCAGCGGGTACAGGTCTGTAGTGAACTAAACGCAGGTGTTCTCCTTCCTCCCGAGGCAGTACTCCAGCGGGTACAGGTTTGTAGTGAACTAAAAGCAGGTGTTCTCCTTCCTCCCGACGCAGTACTCCAGCGGGTACAGGTCTTCCCACACCTCGAAGCGGTTCTCCTTCAGCCTCCTTCCCTCAGAGGGCTCCTGCAACAAAACAATATACACTGTAAGTTCTTATAAGTTATAAGTTATTTGAGTAGCCCCTGAAAGGTCCCACTGCCGAAGGAAAAGCCATCGTGTTCCACTATCATGATTTGACATCCTACTTTGAAGATGAAAAATTGATGACATTAAGATGAAAAAATTATAACACTCAAATGACCACTCCCCTCTCCAAGACTACAATTTTTTATTGTATTGGCCCTTTTACCGACAACCTAGGTCATGAAAAGGGCACACTAAATCAAGCAAACGATCGAAATCGAATGCCAGGACCAGGACCAAAGTTCGGAAGGTCTTGCCGCCTCCGCTTGCGCTTTGGTACTCTGCGAGTGGCTCGTGGCTGCCTCCACTACCTTCTCTCCAGGAAGGTGCCGGAGCAGTAAGTATGCTCACCCACACCCGCTATTCGTAAAACTGCTAACGGTTAAATCCCCGCTCGGGACACCCGATGACCAGCTTCTCACCTTATTCCTGGCCTACGTACCTTATCCAGCCTCATGTGCTGCCGCTTCTGAGGAGTCATCTTGGGCCAGCTGGGCATCGCTAGCTCGCGGAGGCCGGCACGCGAGTTTGGGTCGCTGGAACCGAGAGACATAGCTGTTACAGCTGTAGAGACCCCTACCGTCTTACAGGAAATGGGGGCTATCGTTTTAGTGCGCTCTAGTTGGCGTTATTCACTCATACTTGTATTCGAAACGTTTGGGATAAATAAGGTAATTAATTTTGGCTAAAACCAACCGCGATTCGACCCGATTCGAATACAAGTAAATACAAAATATCCCAAAACCTAAGTAAAGTAGTGCAAAGGCCTAAGGAGTGAGCCATGCTAGGCCCCTGACTCGGGGATTGGGTACCTAATGTCGTCATCCGACGTCAGGTAGACGATATAGGTAATAGGATCTCGAGTCTTAAGTGAAAATGGGCACCTGGCGAGGCGGGGTGATGGCCGGTGAACAAGGGAAACAAAAGAATGACGTCCAAGTACTGGACGACGGTCGGTGGGCAGATCAAAAGCCCATTGGTCGGACAAAATCGTTGTGTCGGCGGAGGGTCCATGGATGCAGATGGCGGGGGACCGTGAGAGGTTGCGTGAGTGAGGGGGAAAAGGCCTATACCCAGCAGTGGGCAGAGGTAGGCTGATGATGATGATGATCCCAAAACCTTACCCGTGCTTCGCGAAGCTGTACCACAGTGCAGTCATGAAGTCCACGAAGGGCGAGTCGGGACTGTCAGGAGTGATGAGCGGGAACCGGTAGCTCAGACTGAACAGGTAGATCAGGTCATCGTGGTGCATGGCACCTGAGGAAGAAGGAGATAGAGCATAAGCAATCTTGTTTGAGTCAAGAAGTATTTTCAATTCGTCCGCAAGGGTGACGAAAAGAGAAAGATACTCGTAGTAGAGAGGCTAAAATATCAAGAGTCAGACGTCGGATTGGATTGAATTACACACAGCAGGGAGGATAGAAACTCCATCGAAGCAGCTCCTAAAGAGGATTCAGGTATTAAAATAAAAAAATAAGCTCATAAAAACACCAAACGTCTGCCAGTTTTACATCAACTATTTAATTTGTGTCATAAAATGTTCCAATATCCTACATCATACTCTTCGTTGTCTCTACCTCAGTACCAAAACCGTTGTTCTACGACTCACCGATCGGTTTCTTGGTGACAGGGTCCTCGTAGTGGCTGTGCTCGCCGACGTACGCAAACTCGTAGTAGAACACATTCTCTGGTGAATACATCGACATCAGGACTGCCAACCTGACGGAGAAAAACTGATTTAGGAGATCAAGCTACAACAGACCACCAATCAGATGGACAGATGATTATATATTGTTAGGCACGCCGATGGTCAGTGGACTGTAGTTGGATGGCGTTGGTATTTGGGGTACGGCGTGAATAAAAGACAGCAGTATTTCGTAGCTGGAGAGACTTGTACGGGCAGCGTAGCGAGGCTTTTTACTGTGCGAGAGCCAAAGAGAGAATGAAGCGTTGTCTAGCCGCCCGCTATTTATATCCGATCAAGCCACTCCTCTTTATTTCAAGTGAGAACCTGTCGCGCACTCGCGGACCGACCTATGACATGTTTATTCCGGCATCTCGGCGCAAACTTGTTTGCGCGGGTGTCTATCGCGGGTTAGAACATGCTTTTGTTTACCTACATCGAGCCTACATGTTTTGTCCTGCGATGACGCCCCGCAGTGCACGTCACGTCAGGTTCCTATTTTACTTTTATTCATATAAATATCTTATTTACGCTATGCTATACTTATCTATACCTATACTACTTATTTATAACTATTCTGTCGTGCACATATATACTCCGAGTGGCCGGAAAGCATGGTTGAGAAGTGGCGTAAACATCTTTTACTCAGCAAGAATAATACCGGGCTGATGATGGTGATGATTATGACAGTTCAGTTAGAGTTTATGTCAAACCTGATACTATCGATTAACTATAATAATTAGAGTAAGTTCAAATAAATCAACCGAAGATATTCAGTTTGGTACGCAAATAGGTAAGTTCATAATATGGACAGAAACGATAGGTACCATTCTCATCATCATCATCAGCCTGATTGCTGGACAAAGTTCCTCATACTCCCCCGATCCTGTGCCAGACGCAACCACTGCTTTCCGGTGTCATCGCACTATCTGGCTGGAATCAGAATCAGAATCAGAATCAACTGGTGAATCATGCTGGTGGTCTACCAACCGATTTCTTCCCTTCTTGAGGTATCAGTATCGTTCTATGAATATTTCAGGATTTTTTTCAGTAACCGGTGGTCCGAGCGATGGCAGCTCACGAACCTGGTCGACGACTCGTAGTTATTCGTCTTTAAGGGTAGACGATAGCAACGTGGCGGGAAATTCAAAATTTTTACAGTTTTTTACATTTTGTAGCTAAACTGAGCTATTTTTGTTCAGCGATTTTTCGTTCGCGGCAATAACATAGTATTCTTTTCATTATTGGAAACAAAAGAACAACAATAATTCAGCCGATTATGTGTTCTGATCTACGACAAGTTTTTTGGTTAGTGCTACTGCTTCGTAGACCAGAACACATAATCGGCTGAATTATTTTTGTTTTTTTGTTTACAATAATTTAAAGAATACTATGTTATTGCCGCGAACGAAAAATCGCTGAACAAAAATAGCTCAGTTTAGCTACAAAATGTAAAAAACAGTGAAAATTTTGAATTTCCCGCCACGTCGCTATCTTTCCACCTTAACTACGATTCGTCGCGTGCTGCCGCCGACACACTGTCACTCGTGTGTAAGAGCACCACTCACCTGAACACAGGAAACCCGATGATGGCATCCCCATACAGCATCCCCAGCCTCTTCTCAGTGTACGAGTCATTCTTCAGCTCGTTGTGTCTGAAGTAAGCGTCCCTTAGCCTATCCAACGTTTTTGAGTTTGTCCGGTCTTTCGGCAGCATGAAGGAGATAGGCGCCAGGCGTGACCATTCGGTGTCCATTTGGTGCAGCAGGGTGGCATTGCGTAAGATTGCTGGAGGAAAAAAGAGTTTGAAGTGTTCGCGGTATCGCATGCACAATAATGAGGGAATGTTCTGAAGATCAATGATAAAAATAATGGTGCAAAGAGCTGACGGAGGGGCACTGAAAAAAAATTTATTCCTGAGAATATCCACAAATATTAGACACAATTCGGTATGTATCGAGCAGACTCGATCATAATCTATATATATAAAAGGCTTAGGTTGACTGACTCATCACGCTACAGCCCAAACGGCTGAACCTATAAGTATGAAATTTAGACAAAAGTTGCGTTATATGGTGGAGGGTTCATTTAAGAAGCGATTTTTTTTTATTTAACCCTTAAGTGGGTCAAAATAGGGCTGAAAGTGTGTATGGGAAAAAATTTTTTTTTTGTCTTTTGTTCTTAAATCTTGATTTTTTGTACTTTTTTTTTTAAATGATTTGACACCTATTTCAGATTTTTTCTCATTTCTATGTTCTTAAGGGTTAAAATGGGTGCCAAAGTTTTTCGATTTTTTTCACCAGTTACGATCGATGCTGGAACAAAACCGCTAATGCCAAAACAATGAAAATTTGACAATAGTTGTAATTTGTAGACACGCTACGGGTTAAGACAGATTTACTTCAAGTTTAACCCTTAAGGCGGTAAAAATGGGGTCCAAAGTTTGTATGAAAAAAAAAATTTTTTTGTCCGGATTTACTTGCAACTAAGAATTCGTATATTAAATCAAAAATAATTTAACACCTGTTTTAGCTTTTTTCTAATTTTAGCAGTTTAAGGGTTAAACGAGGTTGAAATGTATGAATATTTTTCGTGATGTAGTGTCAACGTCGGGCCCAAACCGTTTAAGCTACAACTATGAAATTGAAACTGCAGTAGCGCTTTGTAGCAAAACTACCAATCATGAAGAAAAAATTATAATTTTAACCCTTCAAATGCCCAAACCGGGGTTCAAAGTTTGTATGAAATAAAAATTTTTTTTGGTCCGATTAACTTGAAACTTAGTATTTGTATATTAAATAAGAAACAATTAAACACGTGTTTCAGCGTTTTTCAAAATTCTGCCCACTAAAGGGTTAAAAGGGGTAGAAAAGTTTGAAGATTTTTCCTGATTTAGTATCAATGCCAGGCCTAAACCATTAAAGCTACAATTATGAAATTGAAACTCCAGTAGTGTTTTGTGGCAAAACTACCTACCATGAAGAAAAAAAAAAAATTTTAACCCTTCAAATGCCCAAACCAGGGTTCAAAGTTTGTATGAAATAAAATTTTTTTTTGGTCCGATTTACTTGAAATTAAGTATTAGTATACTAAATCAGAAAAAAATAAACACGTGTTTCAGCGTTTTTCTCATTTCAGCCAATGAAGGGTTAAAATGGGTGGAAACGTTGAAGTTTTTTCCCTGATGTAGTAGCAATGCTGGGCCCAAACCATTGAAGCTACAACTTTGAAATTGAATGTGCAGTTGCATTTTATAGCATTACTACCAACCATGACGAAAAAAGTAACAATGTTAACCCTTGAAATGCCCAAACCGGGGTTAAAAGTTTGTATGAAATACATTTTTTTTGTCTGATATACCTACTTGAAACTAAGTATTAGTATGCTAAATCAGAAATAATCAAACACATGTTTCAGCATTTGTCTCATTTCAGCGAATGAAGGGTTAATATGGGTGGAAACGTTGAATATTTTTCCCTGATGTAGTAGCAATGCTGGGCCCAACCCATTCAAGTTACAACTTTGAAAAACTACAGTTGCGTTTTATAGCAAAACTACCAACCATGAAGAAAAAAGTAATAATGTTAACTCTAAAACGGCCAAAACGGGGTTCAAAATTTGTATGAAATTATCATTTTATTGGATTCAGATTAACTTTAAACTAAGTAGTCGTGTATTAAATCAGAAATAATAATTAAACACATGTTTCAGCATCAAAAAGGGTGGAAACATTTTAAGAGTTTTCCTGATTTAGTATCAATAACAATGCTGGAACAATTAAAGCTACAACTATTCAATGAACATTTAACTACAATTGCGTTTGATAGCAAATCTACTAAGCATGAAGAAAACAATAATAATGATAAACCTAAAACGGCCAAAAAGGTTCAAAGTATGTTTTTTTTTTGTTGGATTCATTTGATCTTTACCAATTTGGTCACACACATACACAACACATACACTTCCACGCTGAAACTGCACGACGGATTTGGATGACTTTTGGAATAGAGATAGCTTCAAAAATACACACCCATGACTCTATTCATGCTAATTTGATAATGGTGAAAGGTGTACCCAGGCAACTTCTTATAAGTCTTCGCGGACGAAGTCGCGGGCGAAAAGCTAGTAAAACATATACTTATACGACAGTTTTATTCTAGAATGACCAAGGTCAAGCTAAAAAGTAACATTGGCAAATACTTTTCAGGAAAATATTTTCATAATTTACTTCTGCGGCGATGGGCGTAAATAATACTGGAGAAGCCCAACTTATTAGTTGTAGTTAGTGAAAGTCCGGTTACGACAACTTTGCAATAAGTAGTTACTAACTGAAAGCGAGCCAGTGGAACTCATCCGTCGTCTGGCTGATCAGCAGAGGCACGGCGTGCATCTTCTTCTGTTTGATGGCCTCGGTCGGGTCGATGGGCAGGAAGCGCTCCTGCCCGAAGTCCATCTCCACGATCGGCTGCCAGATGCCCACCGGGTCAAAGGCGTACTCCTGGAATGAAAACATAAAGCAGAATCAACTACTAACGGAGACTTCAACACCACTAGTCAATTAATTGCGAGATCTATGTTTCACGAGATCAACAATCACTTAGTCATGAACTTTATGTTGATCTCAAGGTACAGTCGGCCACAGTCTCAGATACCCCTTTTTGTTCGATTGGCGCCCTTATGCCGCGCGCGGCAAGAGCTGCCATGGGGTATCTGAGATTGTGGCCGACCGTACCAACATCATCATTATCCTCAAGGTACCAGACTAGCCGCAATGACTTCATGAGTAGCCTCGATTACTCTAACACCCGTATTCCAAGACTTTCCTCGACACGACACTCGACTCAATACTCGACGGAGGTGGAGGGGAGGAGATAGTCGAGTCTCATCCTCGAGGTGGTATTAGTCACAATGATGGGGCTTTGAGGAAACGACATGACGAAGTACATCAAAAGAGATCCACAGCCCAAAGGAAATAAGGAATTCCACACTCACAAAGAACCCAGTAAGCGAATCGCCGATCTCCCGCCAAGTCTTCGTCCTGAGACAGTCGATGATGACGCGGCTGGTATCCGCGGGGCAGCCCACCAGCCGCGCCTGCTTCTGCGCCAGTTCGCGCATGTGCCGCGCCACTGGGGCCTTCTGGACAGGTGAACCACTCATAGCGATGCCGCGATGGAAGAGACCTGCAGAAAAATATGGATTGGGTTCAAGTCTGCTACGTCACAGTTAATGGTGATGGCCAAGCCTTTGATGATCATGCTTTATATTCTGTTTAATATCTATTGAAAAACCCTTGTCTTCTTATTGTTTCAAAAGCATTACCTTTTCACCACGAGCGATCTCGTCACTCCACAAAATTTATGAGGTGCCCAGAGATCCTGCCACTGACCTGCACTGTGAAGCGATTTATTTTTACTAACCATCTCTAGAATACGCTGATGTTTTGTGCCGATGCTGAACTGCACAATCAATGACGCATCTTTACGCTTGCTTTAATGCTCCAAAGTGCAGTGCTCCTAGCAGGATCTCATAAAAGCGACACCCAAAGCCTGGTTCTTGAATATACATGGTCTTTGAAGCCGTTCTTAGAGAAACTTCCTGCCAGTAGCTTGCATGCATGCGATTTATCCTCAACCCACATCCTCACTAACCCTTAGACATGGGCGAGATCATGTGCAGGATGACGCTGAAAGAGCCAGCGCTGGTCCCCGCGAGGGTCACGAGGTCAGGGTCACCGCCGAACGCGCGGATGTGACGCTGCACCCAGCGGAGCGCCACCACCTGGTCTTTGAAGCCGTTGTTGCCGGGAGCCAGCTCGTCGCCTGTGCTTAGGAAACCTGTGAGAAAAAAATTGTTGGTGACAGAGCATTATGACTAGAAAGGTGGAGGGCAAAAGAACACGAAGCAGATCATCCAATAGATTTGAATAGATGAGCGGATAATATGACCTACACAAAAATCCGCACCACAAATGATAAAAATCAATGGTAGCCACCAATATTCTGCTACCTTCAGCAATGAGGGTACAACTGCATAGTCGGACAGATCATGTTAATTATATCTGACGAACGGACCTAGAATAATACCATCTCGAACCCACTGCATCCCAGATCGTACGAGTATAAGCGAAGTGACTTATAATGTCTGTTGGACACCTGTATTATATCGAGTAGCAAAAGCCGATTGCTGACTAATCTGATTATCCTAAACTCTAATTTTTTATTCGAGTCCACGGAATGACAGTTGCTACAAAGGCTTTATCTGACAGTTGCATACTAGCAACTGTCATTCCGTAGACTCGATTTAAAAATTAGAGTTTAGTAATCCTAGTAGTGACATGATTGTGTTTGAGAGTAAACTACACTAACCAAGCGACCCAAGCCTGTAGTTGATGGTGACCAGAACAATATCTCGGTCCAGCAGGTAGTGTGGACCAGCCAGGTCACTGCGGCCTGACATCGAGTAGAAGCCACCGGCGTGGATGAACACGATCACAGGGAGGGAGGCGTTGCTGGAAATTAGAGCGAGGGAATGATAACATGGGTTTGCGTTGCGTACGAAAATAATTCCAAGATTTTTTTTTATCTGTCGAGTTTGCACTACGCTGACATACCATACAAGACCACCTTCCCGCCATTAGTCGTTGAATTTTGTCAGATGAGATGAGTGCATCAGGTTCAACATCCACTTTTAGGCAACTGTGTATCATATTCTCAGTTGTTCTTTGAAAACGGCTCATTGTAGGTACTGGCTGCATCTTATTGAACGAGCTAGCGAAGCGAGTCTACTGGAACAATCCAGCGTTGTATGTTTGTATGTATGAATGTTCGTTCGACGATAACTTGAGTAAATTTAGTTGGATCGTCATGAAATTTGGTAGGCGGGTAAATGAGGTATAAAGAGAATTTTTAAGTTCGAACATGATCCAAATCGGTCGAGGGGATGCTGAGATATGGGGTCGCGAGTTCAAAGTTCGGGGCGAACCACTAGTTACTTATCTTATCATCTAGTTACTTTTATGATAATTGGAGAACTCACCTCTTCTCAGTGGGTGTGTAGACGTTCAGCCTCAGGCAGTCTTCGCTAAAGTTCTCGTAATAGTACTCCGAGGCTCTGGTGGGACAAGCCGGCCCCTCCGCGCTGGCGTCCACCTCTCCTGGGTACTGCAAGATTGGCTGCGGGACCTGGGGGGGTTTAGAGGTATCTTCATATCTTCAAAGATCATCATCAGCTTGGCTTGCGAGAGATAGATCAAACTTAGAACACCCCTCTTTTTGTTAAAAGTAGTGGTAGAGGATATCGTCCTTGTAGACATCAAGGCGCTCATCACAGAAACAAATCAGGATATATTTCTATGGCGCGCCAGAACTTTGCTACAAAACATTGATAACCTTTGCCATATGAGCTAGATAGCGCTTGAAAGGGCATATCAACAAAACGTAGCTCTCAAACAGGTGAACCAATTTAGATTAGGTTTTTAATTATAAGCAAGTTTTCTAGTTAAATCTATGCCGTTTATGAGATGTAAACCTAAAATGTTGGGGTGATTTTTTTATTTTATTTAGTAGAATAGTTATTTTAATTTTCTAGGTACCTACCTACTCTACATAAAAAGAGCAAGAAAGACAAGGTTTATTGAGCTATAACCCTCGAAATAGCCGTTAAAGTACTAACCTCGAATCTCAGTAGCTCAACAGGCGCTTCAGCGTATCGGATACCTCTGAAGGCTTGGAACCGGCGCCCCTTGCGTGTCTCCATCCAGGATCCTTTGATGAGACCGGCAGCCGTCAAGACCCTTGGGTTGTCGGTCCCTGGGGGGTGGACTGAAGGAACGCCATTGCTTGGCTTCGAGATTTCATTGCTTTGCTTAGCAATATCTGAGAGAGAAATGTCACTAGTTTTAAAATGTATTATGATGAAACTGAACTTAAATAGTGACCAAAACACTTTCTGACGAACGTGGCATCTGACGGATGTGTCCGAAATTGTTACGGTTGAAAGTTAAATATCATGTAATATCATGGTAGATACTGAGTAAATTATTGTCCCGGCAACAACAAGTACTTACGTACAGTGCAATCAGGGCCCTTAGCCTGTAACGCAATGGCGGGTCAATGGCATCCCGGCAGAAGGACAAAACCGGGCTCTCCTCGTTTTTCTCCTACAACCAGAGAACTAATCCTCTAGAATTAGAATCAAAATATTCTTTGCTGTACTAGGTACAAAAACATTAAAAGGACAGACAGCGTTAGCAAATCGTAATTGAAGTCGTCACCTGACAGCCCATTTTGGCACCATTGTGTTACAGGCTAAGGGCCCTGGTTGAAAAATGTGCATCAACCTGCCTGGCTTTCAACAGTTAGGCACTTGGCTCGGTAGCTCGCCTGCACGGTGTGCAAGAGATTGCGGGTTCAAGTCCTGTACCAAACGAATGTTTTAACCTTATTAAAATATTATAAAGGACTCACTGTTTTCCAATGCCTCGGGCTTATGATCTATCTTCTTCGACTCCTTTAATTTGAGACCATTTTCATCTGAGCCCTCGGTGCTACCATCTTGTTCGTGCCCATGGTCCTCATGTCCATGGTGGTGGTGAGGCGTGGACGCTGCCAACTGTAGCAGAAGACACAGCAAGAGTAGCTGGTACAACATGTTCCTTGACCGAGAAGGCGTGGATTGAAACGGGTCTGAGATAGCCCAGCGTTTTATAGCGATGTGTGGACAACGGAACTAAGGGATGATTATAAAAGGTCCACCCGGGGTTCACATATACAGGGCAATAATAATGTTGTTGGATATCACATTAAGAAGTTGACGTGTTTCAGGAATAAAGCATTTTATAAATTACAGCTGGCTAAGCATGACCGGCCATATTGAGGTTTACAGCCCAAGGCTCGCATCTGTATCGAGCACTTTTCAAGTTCACTTTAACAATGGCGGAAAGAGACGTGAATACTGAGGCACAACTTAAGTGGCCACTTTTGGCGATAAAACATTTTATTCGTAGGTTCTAGGATCTGAAATGTTAACCTTAATTCCTTAAAATAGTTACTCTAATGAAGAGTGTTTAGCAAAAAACGCATCCAACAAGAAGATATGTTTTTTTTTTTCATTGGGGACGAAATCGATACGCTCACGGGACATACATTAATTTTCATAACCTTAGTGATTTGGTCACAACGAGGGGACGAGTTCAACACGGGTTCGGAAATACGCAGCCGGTATGCCGCCGGGCTAAGACCTTAGACCTATGCTACGAGTAAGACCCACAACAGGGACGCACCTTTTGGCGAAAAGCGAGTGTTGTAGAGTGAACTTTCTGTACCTATAAGTATTCCTGCTTTATGTAGATACTAGTTGTGCCCGCGACTTCGTATGCGTTTTTACACATTTGACATTTAATTTAAATTCGACTGTGGAGGAAAAGTCAAACCCCCGACCAAAAAAGAGGGGTGTTATAAGTTTGACAGCTTTGTGAGTGTGTCTGTATAAGTGTGTATGACGGTGTGTCTGTCTGTGGCACCGTAGCTCTTAAATGGGTGAACGATTTGGTTTATTTTTTATTTGAAAGCAGGTTTTCTAGCGAATGTTCTTAGTTATGTTTTGTCAAAATTGGTTCAGCTATTTATTACATATGCTTATTCGAAGCTAAAATGTCGGGAGTATTTTAATAGTTATTATTTCTTAACTTGCGGTAGCAGGGCTCAAAAGAAAGCAATAGAATAAAATAGAATAAAAACCCTAATCTAAATTTATGCATTTATAAATTTAATAATAAATATATATTGTTTACATTAAGGTATCGCCCGTGATAAGATACCAAGAAGCTTAGCATAAGAATTGCTTAGGAAGTAAAAGGGTTTATATGTATCTCCCTCGACGTAGAGTGGGATAGATAAAGTTATAAGCCCATAGATAAGGTCTTACTCATTCTCATGCTAAGCCAGCAAGTAAAGCATACGGCTAATAACTCTGTCTATCCAGTTCAACGGTAAACAATAGTTATTTGTTATGCAAGAATGCAAAATTATTGTTTGCGGCGAGTGCTTGTATTGAATACCGAGCGGTTTTAAAAGACCGCCAACAAAGTGGGAGACCACATACAGGGTGTTAAAAGACCGCCAACAAAGCGGGAAACCACGTATTGTCCTCATCATAAGGAACATTTTTGCCCAAGGAACTATGCCTGGGAAATCAACGGTTCCGAGATAAGGAGGTTCAAAGTCGGATATTTCAAAACTTTTTTTTTGCAGAAATTTATTCAGTATCTAGTTCTTAAGAATCCCCTGAAGCTCTGCAGCCCTCTCGCTCGCACTTTTCAACATTTTAATTGATTGTAAGAGAATGATTAAACTTTGGACGATAAAATATACTTGCAGACATAGATAATAAAGCTATCGACATGTGGACACACTTTTGATTTCATATTCCTACTAATAAAAAAATATCACAGAACTTCGGTTAAAAGTAGTAGTTCAGTAATATTTATTTTTTAAACTATAAATGTGATATTTAAACTATGTCTACATGTCGATAGCTTTATTTTCTATGTCTGCAACTATATTTTATCGTCCAAAGTTGAATCATTCTCTTACAATAAATTAAAATGTTGAAAAGTGCGAGCGAGAGGGCTGCAGAGCTTCAGGGGATTCTTAACATACATTTTCAAGAAGTCATATCAAAATTATGAATATTTCTTACAAAAAACGACGTTAAAGTTGCAACCCGCAATGTATTCTAAACATCGGCACTTCAAGCTTAAGTAGCATAATCTGATACCTACGCTTGCGCAATATGATTTTTGTGCGTTACACGTCCATTTCGTGAAAAAATATTTTTCAAAATTATAACCTAAAAAACCAAAAAACCAAAATCATTTCTCAACAATAATTTATCGAAAAAGTACTTTGTTTTGTTGTCTAGTGGCTTTCGGGTCTGTTGGCGGTCTTTTAACACCCTGTATAGTCCTCATCATAACGAACATTTTTGCCCAAGAAACTATGCCTAGGAAATCAACGGTTTCCGAGATAATGAGGTTCCAAATCGGATTTTTTTTTTCCGGAAATTAATTTTTTTTTTGGAAATGTGTTCAGTATTACGTTATTAACATATCTTCTCAAGAAGCTATATCAAAATTATGAATATTTCTTACAAAAAATGAAGTTAAAATTGCAACCCGCAATGTATTCTGAACATTGGATAGCCTAGATTGTGCCCAGAACCAGGACTTACCACGGTCCTAAATTTGACTGAAAACTATTCAGCGGTATTCGCGTGATGAGGTAACACACAGACAGACAGACAGACAGACAGACAGACAGACAGACAGACAGACAGACAGACAGACAGACAGACAGACAGACATAGACCGATTTTTTTGCATTTTTGTATTCAGTATAGTTTACTTAGTAACCCATGCTAGTTTTTTTCTAAAAATATTCAATGTACAGAATTGACTTCGCTAGAGTTTTATTATAAGTATAGATTATGTGAATGTGTGATTGGAATAGGGTGATTCTGGTAGAGCTGCTACATTGAAAGAAAATAAAGAAAGCAAGAAAATACCTTTATTATTAACCAAAGCACACAGTTAGGTATAAACAGTTTGGTAATCAGCTTACGGACTAGACAGGAACTTTTTATTAACTAGGGCTACTTACAATAAATTATATGTATTGTATATCAGTAAAAGCTGCGTGCAATGGCCGTTACTACGAAGGCCTTTCTTCACACAATTAATATTGTATTCTACAGGTTATATTATGTAGGTATGTATGTATTTGTATGTAGTGGCATCTCCCCACACGTTCGTCCGAGCTCAAACAGACGGGTGAAGTGGCCACTCGGATTTGGACGCTGCGATTCTTGTTATATGGATGATTTTTTTTTTATATTTAAAAGCAGATCTTGTAGCGCTGGTTCTTGGACATGTTTCATCAACGTTGGTTCAGCCGTTTATAAGATATTATGCTAATTTGAAATTAAAATGTCGGGTTTTTGTAAATAAATTTGTAGGTACTTATTGTAATGACGAATGCGTGTGCTAGACCTATAACTACTGTACTTAGAACTTTGCATTTATGTAATAAGAAGATTTATGAAGCGTCCAGTGGCACCTTCACTCACACTAGCTAGATGGGTGACCACTCAGACGCTGCAGTGCCTGGGACATTATTTCGACTGTACTGTACCTACTACTGTACTAAACTTAGCATCGATTTAAATACTTAACCTTTAAGAATAGCCACTACATAAAACAACAATAAGGAAAACCGTAAGTGTACGTATCAGTTGGGAAAACCCCAAGCGCCAGGTTAACTATAGTCTGACCAAGGCACTTCTCTGGTGATGTCTGAGCTATAAAGTGTATGAGGTATGAGATACATTGATCAATTTAGTCTAGATCGATGGTGGGTGAGATATCTAAAGACTTTAACTGTCCATTTCTGAATTGAGAAATTCACTAAGCAGGCAAGTATCGTTCTGTCCCTGCAGATTTATCACGAAAGAGCGTGACTAAACGATACTTAAGTTTTACTTAGTGAAATTCTCAATTCAGAAACCGGGCCTAAGTAATCTATTTCTTTATAATGGACATTGCGTGAGGGAGAGACGAGGAGTCTTGCATAGAGCGGTAGGTACCTATGTCTAGTTGTAATTATTGGTTACATTCTCTGTGAACTCGCGATGTGTAACTTTTTGCTAACACCATTCGCGCAGGGTTACAACCCTATATCTCGGCAACCCCTCGACTTCATTGAATTCCTACCAAACGTGTGCGGAGATGCCACTACGTAGGTACAAACTATGAGAGTAGATCTTACTTACTGTACACTCTAACAAGCGGTCGTGGTCCACACAACTCTACATGTTACCATCAGTGGTTCTGGTTGCTGATGTCGCCTCACCATCTGGATGGGCCCACATACCTAGCTAAGACCCTATTCGTGGTACCCTACACCGTGTGCCCTGCGTGACGCGTTGTCTTTAGTGGGGCACACAACGGTGCGGCGACCTTGCCGCGGGCTGCGCCTGGGCATATCTATACAGAGCTGCTACTTACCTATACGACTATACTACCATCGTAGACAGTTCCTTCATAGGGGCATTTGGGCTGATTCAGCCACGCGCAGAGGATCTTGGCCTCCGCAACCAGGGGCCTGAGTCTGTAACGCAATGTTGCCAAAATGAGCTCCCAGTTGACGGCTTCTGTCGATCCTTTTAATGTTTTGGTAAGGTACCTACATCAAAGAATATTCTGATTCTAATTGTATCATTAGTTCGCTGGTTGTAGGAGAAAAACGAGGAAACCCCGGGTTGGCCTTCTACTGGGATGCCATCGGCACGCTATTGCGCCCGATGGGCGGAACACTTCAACGAGGTCCTTAATCCTACTGCTCAGACCACAGACATGGAGTACATCAATACTCTCGAGGACATGCCTCTGAACGGATACCTGGCTGACACTCCATCTTTTGATGAGTTTATGCTCGCGACAAAGCGCCTTAAGAACGCCAAAACACCCGGCAAAGATAGCCTACCATCGGAGGTCTTTAAATATAGTGGACCCAACGTAAGGAACCAGCTCTACAAGCTGATAACAAATATCTGGAATTGTGACACTGTTCCTCAAGACTGGAAAGATGCCTCTATCTGCAAGCTTTATAAAGGCAAGGGAGATATATCCGACTGCGGCTCCTATAGGGGTATTTCGCTTCTCTCTTGTGCTGGCAAGATCTTGGCACATATTCTTAACACCCGGCTTAGCGCACTCGCAGAACGAATCCTCCCAGAGACTCAATGCGGCTTTCGCCCGTTCAGGGGTACAGTAGATGGCATATTTGTTGTTAAACAAATACAAGAAAAAAGCCTAGAACAGAATCGTCCCCTTTATATGTGCTTTGTCGATCTTGAAAAAGCTTTCGACCGCGTGCCACGTAATGCTCTCTGGAACGTCTTAGGAAAAATTGGATGTCCCGAGAAGTTTATTAATTTACTTCGTCAATTCTTTGACGGAATGAATGCAACAGTCCAGCATGAAAACGACTTCTCTGCACCTTTTCCTGTAACGTGCGGCGTAAAGCAGGGCTGTGTTATGGCGCCAACACTGTTCGCTCTATACTTCGCAGCCGTACCTGCAACATTGCAACCGGAGAATAGAAATAAACACCCGGACTGACAGGAATGTCTTCGACCTGGCCCGTCTTAGAGCAAAAACTAAAATCACCAAGCTCTCAATACTGGACATACTATATGCTGACGACGTTTGTCTGATGGCAGATAGTACTGACTCTCTCCAGAGCTACGTTAACCACCTACACAGCTCCTGTTGCAAATTTGGTCTAGTAATAAGCGTCTCTAAGACCCAAGTCCTCTTCCAAGTACCAAGAGGACAAGAAGCTGCTCATTCCAGCGTTCACCTAGATGGCAAGCCCCTTGAGCAGGTATCCAACTTCCGCTATCTTGGAAGCCAAATCAGAAACGACAACACTCTGGCACTGGAAATACCATCCCGTATTGCAAGAGCAGCTGCCACTTTCGGCAAACTTAACACCCGAGTATGGAAATCACACGACCTTAAACTGCAGACAAAACTTCTAGTGTACAAAGCGCTCATCCTGCCAGTCCTACTTTATGCTGCTGAAACTTGTTGCCTCTACAAGCCAGACATTAGAAAACTGGACTCGTTCCACATGAGATGTCTGCGCTCTATCCTACGTGTCAAGTGGCAGGATCGTGTTCCCAACACAGAAATACTCCGCCGATGTAATATGACTGGCATAGAGGCCATGCTGACAAAGATCCAGCTGAGATGGTGTGGACACTTAACGCGGATGAACGACTGCAGACTGCCCAAAGCCGTGTTCTACTCAGAACTAACACAAGGGAAGCGGAACCAGGGTGGACAGTACTTGCGTTACAAAGATGTCCTCAAACGACACCTTAAGGCCTGCAACCTACCGCCTGAGAGCTGGGAGCAGCTGGCAACCAACCGCCCAAAATGGCGTAACTCAGTCCACAGAGGCGTTGAGAACTTTGAAAAAAGTCGTCTCGAAAACTTGGAAGCAAAACGCCAAATAAGGAAGACAAGACCAAAACCTTCCTACACCTACACATACAATGACGTCGGACAGCTCTACTGCGCTGAACGTGACCGTGTCTTCAAAACAAAGTTCGGCCTGTCCAGCCACATCAGAGCACACGCTAGGAAGCAGTGACGGTCGCTGTAGTCGGATACGACGAGGAGGCCATCATCATCATCATCATCATTGCGTTATAGACTTAAGCCCCAGAAGACGCTACTTACTACTTGCTGTCTTCTGCCTCTCATTCACTCGACATGACTGATCCTGTGGAGTCTTGTGGATTAGTCTCTTTGATTGTGCTGGGATTGTGCAAGTTTTCGGAGATGTTTAATCCTGTTGTCATGGCGTATTTATATGAAGCCTTTAGGAGGAGCGGGTGATCATGCTCCTCACTAATAAAGGGAAATTTCCCGCCAAGCAGCAGCAAGCAGTGTTCAAATTACACTGTCATTGCACTACTGCAAATAAAAGCTTTTTATAAAAAATATATCATATCAAAAAACAACACGCCATACAGAATCGAGGCTTAGAATTATTGGCACACTACAATGATACCGGAACACACTCGCAGCCGCTCCAAATGAGATGCTTTCTTTCGAACGGTGATGGGTTCCCGTTCTCTCACAGCGACGCGGGCGCAGTCCGCACTCGCTTCCGGACGCACTAGCCGCTCCGTGCTGGCTGTTTAGACAAAGATCCAGATAAAATAAAAACTTAAAAAGCAGAAAAAAAAATCCGTTGGCTGTATGCTGAAGTCCGAAGCTAACCAAAAAAAAAAACCACGCGCCACCATCACAGCAAACGCACTGGCTGAAATTGCTGAAAGCCGCGGTTTAGAGTAAAAAGGAAAAATAACACAAAAGAAAAAAATGCATCGTTGACTCGCGCCAAATTGGAAAGTTTTACTTACGAAATACTTAGTTTTTTGTTTTGTTTGTTTGTCAGCAATTATTTTCGTCAATGATCAGTCATGGGTAGTGAGTGAACGCACTTTCTTCTAGTTTTTGCTGCTGTTGGGTGTGTTTTTGACTTTTTCTGAAAGACATTTTTGGTGAAAATGGTGCGGCATTACCTCGTTTGTTTGGTAAGTTTCCCTTTCTTTATTTGCATTTGAATTAATTTGGTCAGTAGTTTTAAATTGAATAGAATTTAGACTTCTCAAACAAAGTTGTCTTGTCGGTGAAGAATTTTCCACTTAAGTACAGACCGTGACAAACTAGGATATCTACCCCATCGAACAAAAAAGATCGATCCTAGTCCTAGCCTATCACTGACCGTACAATACCTACTTCAGTCACAAGATAATAGACCAATCTGGTTCATACAATGTCTGTTGTAAGGTCCTCCTAAGTAAAGTATAAGAAAGTAGAGTCACTCTACACTATGTAAAAGTTATTGTACTTTTGCGTGTAGGAAGGTAAACAAGTTAAATTAAAGTTGAAAGCCCGCTTTTATATTTTGTTCTAAAGTCGTCTATAAACGTAAACGTCTACGTAAACTAATAAAGCTCAAATTATGTGTGTATAGATTGATGTACCGGCAACTAAATTCTTATACTTCGCAAGGAGGCGTAAAGAAAAAAAAAACTGTAAAAAAAGTAAAGTAATTGCGACTTCTGGTCTTGAGATCAAGATCAGAAACCAGAAAGAGATTCCAAGAGCGATAGAAAAAAGTGCATTAGATATGCAGAATGGTTTTCCAGCACGCTGAATACGGAGCTATATCGTCGGACAGAGAAAGAAAGGAGCAATGGACGTAATTCGCAACAGTGATCACCACAGATCACCGATCACGAACATGAGCAGAAAGCTACGCGGAAAATTGTCTCAAAGGAAAAGAGACCTACACCAAAACATGGTGCGGCGGCGAGTGGAAATTAGGTGGAATATATTGCGGGTGGACTAGGTGGACACCCGTGGTTTAAAATAATCTACCGAGGTTGCTCCCCTGCGTATGCCGAAGAACGAGCCAATGGTGTCCCAGTAGAAGGACAAAACCGGAGTTTCCTCGTTTTTCTCCTATGTGACAATTTTGGCAGCCTTTTGGGCTTCGGACTTCGGGATGACAAGAAGAAACCTGCTTTAGTTCTTACTTAGCGTATATTCACCGCTTCGGAAACTGCGATTGAACACCTAAAATTCCGAATCTCGCCATACAGGTAAGTTTGACAAGCGAGGCGAGGTGATTGATCGCCGATCATGAAACGGTGAAACTGCCACTTATTTAGAATGAACCGGGGACATACTGCCGGCTTCTGATTTGAGAAATTCGCTAGGCAAGCACTTAAATATCGTTCTGCCTCTGCGGATTTCTCACAAAAGAACGTGACAGAACGATAGTTAAGTATTTACTTAGTAAAATTCTCAATTCAGAAACCGGGCCTTAGCCTAACGTAATGGTGGAAAAATGGGCTCTCAGTTGCTGTCTGTCCTATTAATGTTTTCCTACTACAGCAAAGAATATTCAGATTCTAATTCTATAGGATTAGTTCGCTGGTTGTAGGAGATAAACGAGGAAATTCCGGTTTTCTCCTTCTGTTGGGACGCCATTGATACGCCATTGCGTTACTGGCCCCAGAACTGAAGGTAACCGCAGGGAACGGTTTATTTATAACTCCGTGCTCTAAAACATGTCCGGTCGAAGTAGTTGTGTTTACGGCTAACGAGATCAACTGGTTTGGAGAAAGTGCCCTTAGCCTAGAGCCCCTAATAGACCTCGATGACAGGGAACGATCCTAGCTAGAGTCAGTTTAAGGCACACAACATTATTGAACGAGCGAGCGAAGCGAGCGAGGTTCTCCGAGTCTACTTGAACAATCCGGCGTTTGTATGTATGTTTGTATGTTTGTATGTATGAATTTTCGTTCGACGATAACTTGAGTAAATTTAGTCGGATCGTCATGAAATTTGGTAGGCGGGTAAATGAGGCAAAGAGAATTTTTAAGTTCAAACATGAGCCAAATCGGTCGTGGGGTTGCTGAGATATGGGGTCGGGGTTCGGGGCGAACCACTAGTATTTTAAGTTTAAGGCATACACGACAGCACGTAGACGCTTACACTTTCGTAGCAAAGTCACCCGTAACGTAAGTGAATAGAGTGCACGCGTGTAAGCGCGTAAGTGAATAGTGTGCACGCGTGTAAGCGCGTAAGTGAATAGAGTGCACGCGTGTAAGCGCGTAAGTGAATAGAGTGCACGCGTGTAAGCGCGTAAGTGAATAGAGTGCACGCGTGTAAGCGCGTAAGTGAATAGAGTGCACGCGTGTAAGCGCGTAAGTGAATAGAGTGCACGTGTGTAAGCTAGCACTCTCCTCGGTAACGTTACGGGCGACTTTACAACAAAAGTGTACACTCTGACGTGCTGTCGTGTGTACTAAAGCAGCGTGGCGGTAAAGCCCATTTTTCACAGTATTTTTTTTTGTATTATGAAGCTGAGCTATTCTTGTTCAGCGATTTTTGTTTCACGACAATGAAATTGTATTATTTTCATTAAATATTGTTAACAATAATTATTAAACATTTATAATAAGTTGAAAAAATTCACTTGGGACAGGACTTGAACCCGCAACCTCCCTAGCACGGGTTAGTGCTTTAGAAAAAACAAAAATAATATTAGCAATTTTTTTTTGTGGTCGGAAAACCAGTGGTACTGCCCAAAAAACTAGTCATGCATGACCAGATCACATAATTATCCACCAGGGAGGCCACTACTTCATACGATAACCTTACCATAATCAGCTTTATTGCCCCGGCAATGTTTCCAGCGATAGATAGGCAATGTTCCCGGGAACAATGCACACGACAGCACGTTGACCCTTACACGCTTGCACTCTACTCGGTTACGTTACGGGCGAATTTACAACAAAAGTTTACACTCTGACGTGCTGTCGTGTGTACATAAATTTAGACTGATGGTTCTAGTCGCCACTCCAACCCAACGTTCTACTTAGAATATTCAAATGCTGCCTAAGTCTATTCTAAACTCTACGCGTCTGCGTCGAAAGCATGCCCTAGAACCTTCGCCTAGAACCATAGAACCTTTAGTTGCCTGAATTCCGAATTAAATTCGATGTGTTCTCTAAGTCAACATTTCCCAAGCTTTTTGCGGGGGTCGACGATTTTGCGAGCCCAGCCCTTTATTTACACCTATTCTATTCTAAATAATAATTCGTAGCAAATAATTAAAAATTTTAAAAAATCCTGACATTTTAACTTTAAATAAGAATATCTCATAAACTGAAAAAGACGACCAAAAATGAAACCCAGCTCTGGTGATCCTCGTTTACTGACTGAATTATTTACAATTGTTTGGAACACTAGAATTTTACCAATCTTTCAAATTTAAATTAAAGCCAAAAAGAAAAGAGGCGGTGTCGGTTGCCAACATGGCCCCCGACGGTGTGATGCACCAAATACCTATTGGCCGGCAACCAGCAACGCCACCTTGCGCGACGGACGTCGCAGCACACCTCCTCCCGTCGTAGCGACATCTACGACCCTGACAATCCCATCCTTGCCCGGATAGGTCGCAGCTATTCGGCCACGAGGCCAACTGCTTCTAGGCAGAGTTCCATCCGCTATAAACACCAGGTCGCCAGTTTTCAGCTGCCTTGATTTCGGTATCTCTTTGCGTGGGACGAGCTGCGGCAGGTACTCCTTAACAAAACGCTGCCAGAAGTGATCGGCAAGCCTCTGCGCCTTTCTCCAATGTGCACGTTCATACAAGTCTGCGTCATCAAAGAGTTTCGTCTGAGGGCCACCGCTGGAGCTCCCAATGAGGAAGGAAAAAGGAGTAATTGCGTGGACCGAGTCCTCGTCGACTGGTACATGCGTGAGTGGTCTAGAGTTAACGACGCACTCGGCCTCTAGAAGGAGGGTGTGTAGGACCTCCTCTTTTAGTGTTCGGTCTTTGAGTGTTACTGAAAGAGCGATCTTGACGGATCGTACCATACGCTCCCAGCATCCACCCATAAAGGGCGCAGACGGCGGCGTGAAGTGCCACACGATCTTTTCATTCGCGCAGAAGTTGAAAAGTTCTGGAAGAATCTTGACTGTGCCAACGAAAGATGTTCCATTGTCAGAGTAAATGTGGGATGGGCAGCCTCTTCTTGCTATGAAACGCCGTAAAGCCATCAAGGCAGAGTCCGATGTGAGATTATCAACGATCTCAATGTGAATTGCTCGGATCGTCATGCAGGTGAAAAGGGCAATCCACCTCTTCGCAGTCCGCCTGCATATGGAAACGTTTAAGGGCCCAAAGTAGTCTATACCAACGTGGGTAAAGGGACGCTCGTGATGCGCCAATCTAGCCTCTGGCAAATCTCCAGTGGGTGGAATTACAGGCTTGGTTTTACGGTTCTGGCAGACTTGGCATCTCTGAGATATTCTTCGCACGGCTGGTCTCAGGCTAAGAATAAAGTACCTTTGGCGCAACTCGTTCACCACCAGCTCGTGGTTCCCATGCGCAAACTTGACATGGTATGAGCTTATTAACAGTCTGGTGATAGGGTGTTTGCCATCAAGCACAATCGGGTGAGAATCAATAGCCGTCGTAGCAGCGGTGCGTCCGGATAGCCGAATAAGCCTATCCTCTCCATACAAAAGTGAAATGTTCTTAAGTCTACTATCGTTCGAGACGGGGCGTGCTGCTTGAACACGAATGAGTTCATCAGGGAATGAATCTAGTTGTGACTGTCTGAATAAATGGATCTCGGCAACGTTGAGATCTGTAACATTAAGCAAACGTAAGTTGGAATGATCGCGCGAAGAATCAGATATTTTAGAATTTCGCAATAACAGAGATCGAAAAACGTAAGCCGATTGATGAACGCGAGCGGTTGCCCTGAGAAGGCGCAACCAGCTGCTAAACCGCTGATGGTTGGCGACAACCGGTGACAGGGTTGGAAGTTGCGTCGTATAACCGACTAAAGCTCCAGTCGCATCAGAAAGTTTTTTCATTTCTTCCGTGACCGGAGGAACATTGCATTTTGGTTCACTGGGCCACTGGTTTTCAGGTAGCAGAAGAAAGGCTGGGCCAGTAAACCAACGTGAACACAATGAAAACTCCCCGTTGTCCCGAGTAGCGTCGTCGGCGATGTTTAGAGCTGTAGGAACATATCTCCAATCGCGAACATTAGTAGTTTCAACAATCTCTCCAACACGAAACGAAACGAAAGCTTTAAACATGCAGGCGTCGCTACGGAGCCATTTTAAGACTGTAAGGGAGTCAGTCCAATAAAAGGTAGCATTAGGTTTTCGTGTATGTGCGTCTGTAATATAGACGCTATAACGAGCGGCGATAAGGCCCGCTTGTAATTCCAATCTAGGGATTGATACAGGTTTAAGGGGCGCTAGGCGACCCTTTCCCCCAATGAGAGACAAGCTTACGCCGCCGTCTTCATAAGTAAAACGCCAAAAGGCAACACAGGCGTAAGCTCGCTCACTAGCGTCCGCAAATAAATGTAACTGAACATCATTAATGGGACTGGTGCTATTCAAATAACATCTAGGAATAGAGCTGTTAGCTAAATTTTGAATTTCGAAAAACCAACTTTTCCAGTTCTGTATCGCAGAGTCAGGTAAACTCTTATCCCAATCAATTCCTAGTTTCCATGTTTTCTGGAATAGCACACGGCCCTTCATTATGATAGGGGTTAAAAACCCTAAAGGGTTATATATTGACATCAATAAAGATAGAACGGAGCGCTTAGAAAACTTTGTGGGAAGCTTTGGTAGACACTTTATAAAGTAGAGTTTGTCGTCATTTATGCTCCAAGTAATACCTAGCACACGAACTTGCGAAGGGGAGGTTGGGCCTAAACTCACTTCGGACACATCAGTTGCTCGTAGATCTGAGGGAATCGAGGCCAACGCCTCTTTGCGATTAGAAACCCAAGACCTCATTTCGAAACAACCCGCTTTGTGAATCATTAATATCTCAGAGGCTCGCTTAGCCGCCTCTTCATTACTGTCAAAGCTGCCCAAGAAATCGTCCATGTAATGGTCCTCAATGATGGATCGAACAGCATCAGGGTATTCTTGAAGAAATTGACCGGCATTCTTGTTCTTAACCCATAGTGCGGTACATGGACTGGATACTGCTCCAAAAATCATTGAGGACATACGATATTCTTGCAGTGGTAGGTCTGGGTTATCTCTCCACAAGAAGCGCTGAGAATCTCTATCCTCAGGTCTAATCTTGATTTGGGGAAACATTTCTCTGATGTCTCCTGATAGAGCAACTAAACGTTCTCTAAATCTCATAGCTATAGAAAGCAATGGCTGAAGTAGGTCAGGACCGGTTAAAAGAAGTGAGTTGAGGCTCACTCCAGCACACTTCGCTGCCGCGTCATGGACTACACGCAGTTTCTTTTTCTGTGGATGTACGACTCCAAAATGAGGAAGGTACCACGGCATAGGGCCTGAAGGTGGTCCTTCACATAACTCGGCATAGCCCTTACTAATCATACCTTGTATGTTTTGTCTGTAAGCGTCTGCATAAGAGCTATCTTTAGCCATCTTGCGCTCGAGACTAGTAAAGCGGGCTGAAGCTAGCTCACGGCTCTCAGGAACAAAAGAAATATTATCTCGCCATAATAGCCCGGTTTCGAATCTACCCGAATCTAAACGCTTGGTTGTATCTTCTAGGATCTGTAAAGCACGTTCGTCAGTGGCACTACGGTGATCCACCTTCGTTATTCCGATAGAATCCAATTTAAAGTAATCTTTGACAAGAACATCTAGCGAAGATTCATCATCGCCAGCCATGGAGACGTGATTGACGGATGCCTCTACATTAGGTCTATACGATATGTAGCCGAACAAGACCCATCCCAAGGGTGTGTGGGCGGCTGCCGGCTGGCAACGAGACCCACGGCGGACGGCTTTGGGGAGCGTCACCTGCCAGTTATCAGTGCCTATCAGCAACATCGGCTTAGCAACGTCGTAACAGAGTTCGTCCACCAGGTCTGACAAATATCGATACTGGACAATATCATCTAAATGCGCCGACTGACTAGCTATACCTAGATTTGAAATGGATCGCGCACTTATGTTGAAAGTGTCCGCACTATGGCGGCCCTTGACTTGAATGTCAACATAACTTACCTCACATTGTCTAGTTAAACCGCCAATACAATCAATATTTAATTTACTTGTAGAGCCCTTGGCCCCCACTAAGTCCGCCACTGACTGGTCTAAAAGGGTTACCGAGCTTCCATCGTCGAGAAGGGCATACGTGTCTATGCTACATAGAGGCCCGGTAATGGTGACCGCTATCACTTTGAGAAGTGGCTTGAGACTGGATAATTTGGGAGGCGAAATGCTATGGGCTACGATTGCTGATGGCTGTTTATCTTCAAAGTTAGCAGAGTCGTTACTAGTGCAGGGAATTTGTATTGTAGACTGTACCTCCAAACTTGAAGAGGTTGACGGGCTCGACTGTACTTCCACATGAGCTGTTGTAGCCGATTGAGACCTGTGTAGAAGTGTATGGTGCCGATTCTTGGCCGTGCAGCCTTCTACTGAGCACCTTTTCCTGCAGCCACTATATTGGTGAGATCCTTTCCTCAAACATTTTCGACAAACCTTGTTTGTTAGCACCCATTGCCAGCGCTCGTCCAACGAAAGAGATTTGAACTCACGGCAATCGCTGACGTTGTGTTTATCTGTGTTGCAATACAAACAGGTATGCGAACTTTTTGGTTCCTCGTCGACTGAAATAGAATATATTTTGTCTTTGACGGGCTTGACAGGTTGACTTTTGACAGTTGTCGACTCTGGCGAAATAAAACCAAATTTAATTTGTAAATCAGCTTCGTTCTCTAGAAAAGCCGCTAGAATCTCTAGTTTGAACAAGCCAGAGCCAACTCTTGCCATTGCAAAGTCAGCCCACCTAGCTCTGAGGAGAGGAGTCAGTTTTCCGATGACTGTATTTACCAGTTCGGGAGCTGCGAGGTACTCGGGCTGATGGAGGAATCGTATCACCTCAACACAGTTCCGGATTCGGCATGCGAAGACAGTGAGGTCCCGTGGGGCGTCGTACGCGTTGAGCCTTGGAAGACCTCGGACGAGAGCTAGCTGCTGGAGGACTATGTGCTCAGGCTGGGCGAACCTGGTTTCCAGTGCAGCCATTACTTGCTCCGGATTGTCGGCAGAGGCGAGGAGTACGGCGACGGCTTCATGCGCGGGACCGTGGAGGGCAGCAGTAAGCCTGCTGATGTTGTCACACGGAGAAAAACTAGCCTTGGACTGCTCAAAGGCCCTCTTGAAAGGAAGCCAGTCCAACGCACGGCCTGTGAATTTAGGGATATCACTCACCCGTATCTTCTTCTTGCCAAGGTCTGCAATCGCGTTCGCCAATAAAGTTATATTGTCTTGTGTACCTTCATTGCTAATTTTATTTTTGTTCAAATTACAATAGTCACTACAGTGGTGTGTGCCTAACATAGGTAAATGTGAAGTGGTGTTTAGGTCCGTAGCATTCTCACAAAGGCGCCCGCCGCCGCACAGGAGAGCTGTAGAATGCGGCTGGGCGAATGCTTGAGCTGCGGCAGGCTTAGGCCCGGGCATTGGGCACCGGGAAGCAGCTCCGGCCTCACACGTAGTAAACGCGGCATCGCGCAACGACGGATGTGTTGGCGAAGCGGGTAGTAAATGGGCGTGGCCATAGGCCGCGCCGTGGTTTGTTTCCCTGCAAAGGGTCTGCACTGGATTAATGTGTTCTGAATCTACAATACTTTTATGAGAGTCAACTAACCATTTTTCCACGTAATCTCCTCTGCAGCTGCTGCGGGAGGCAGTGCTGGCAATGGCAGCTAGTTCTGCCTGCAGCTCGAGATCCGCTAGTGCTTTTTCACGTGCGGCGCGCTGGGCGCGATCTGCGGCGCGGTCAGCTTCGATCTCCTCGTCGATTTGGGCCACACGCCTAGCATGTTCCAATCTTGTGGCAAGCTGTTGCGCCTTCACAGTATTGGTGGAGCGCACGCTGGATTTAGTGCGTGACTTCGCTGCGGTACCTTCGCTAGTAGAACGTGATTGCCGCACAAGGGTGCGGTCTAGCGACTTCGGTACTGAGTCGTGAGGAACGAGCGGCGAACTGTGTGCAGCGATAAGTTGAGGTGTGCTGGACGATGCTGGTGCATGGGCACCGGGTGCAAGGGCACCGGAAATAGAGGCACCGTCACTGGGTATAGGAGCACTACCCTCGATAATAGGCACTGGCACTGGGTTCACTATTAACTCGTTTGTTTGCTGGGTTTTTGACTGAGCTCTGGTTATTATGGGCATGTTTGCATCTTCAAATTACTTCTGACACCAATGAAAAAGACGACCAAAAATGAAACCCAGCTCTGGTGATCCTCGTTTACTGACTGAATTATTTACAATTGTTTGGAACACTAGAATTTTACCAATCTTTCAAATTTAAATTAAAGCCAAAAAGAAAAGAGGCGGTGTCGGTTGCCAACATAAACAGCTGAACCGATTTTGATTAAACACGTCTGAGTTGAGTACACTTGCTGGAAAATCTGTTTTGAAATAAAGAAAACCGCATCCAAAACGGTTCACCCGTACGGTGCCACAGACAGACACAAAACAGATACACACACACACACACACACACACACACACACACACACACACACACAGGCCACACAGCGTGCAAACTTATAACACCCCTCTTTTTGGGTCGGGGGTAAATAAAAAGGTAAATGAATCTTCAGTTGATAAGTCTTTCCATCCAAAACATCTTTTGACTGTTGACAACCAGAGTTGGTAAATTGGTAGATTCCATTTGTACCTACCCCAGTGGGCATTTTCATAAAACCGACAATGACAATAGGGATTTTTCAAAGTGTCAAATTTGACAGTGCAGCGTTTTGCGAACTATCGCGCAACTAAATCTGTGGGTTGTATGGAAACCACAGATTAATAGACTGATTTTGACAGTTATTCGTGCTATTTTTTATGCTTGGAAAAATCCCTATTCGATAGACATTGGGTAGTCCATTAGGCATTAGAAAGGTTACAAAAAAGGTTAGGTTACCATTCAATGAATTGTAGTTTTAAGAAATAGCCCACAGGTTGAGAACCCTTGCTCTAAGTTAACGCGCTAACGGCCACTTGCGCGTAAGGGAACTGGCACGCAAATAGCTGACACGAATCCGAGTGGCATTCCAGTAGCCGCAGCGCCAGCGCCCTGCAGCCTGCAGGCACAGTTACGTTTAAGCGGCACACTTGACTGTTAACCGCTTTTAATGGATGTGTTGATAATATTAGGCTTTAGTGCCTTTTGAGTGAAATTGTTTATCTACAGAGTGCAGTCGATAGCGGAACTTTAAGTAGGCTGTCTACTGGGGCCTTAGCCTGTAACACAATGGCGTAACAATGGCGTCCCAGGTAGAAGGACAAAACCGGGATTTTTTCGTTGTTCTCCTACAACCAGCGAACTAATCCTTTAGAATTAGACTCATAATATTCTTTGCTGTAGGTACTACAAAAACATTTAAAGGACCGACACTGGACCGACAGCATTAATAAATCGTAATTAAAACCGTCAACCGGGAGCCCATTTTTGCACCATTGCGTTACAGGATAAGGGCCCTGATCAATACAAACAACTTGTACTAGGTGGCGAAAAAAATATCAGGTGTTCCATACAAAAGGAAGAAATTTCACGTCAAATATGTATCTAATATCTAATATCTTCTTAGGGAAGAGCCCCACAGCTGTTTCAAAGATACAAACAGGTGGTAAGATTTGGGTACGGATTATATTCACTTTCACGTCGTCGGTTTCTCTTTCATCGAAAGATAATTTCTACACGTAAAGGTCTCGAACCTTCCGTCACGGATGGTCTTCTTCGTAACATAAATCGTAACATAAATAGAAATTTGGATGTTGTATAACATCCAAATTTCTACCGAAACTAAAGGTAAATCAAACAAATCAAATCAAATCACTTTATTAATGCCAACTTTAAAATAGAGCTTTACTAAACGATTACACTAGATGGAGCAATGCAGCATGGTGCAAACGAAGCCTGGATTAACTTTGATATGCATCTCTACTGAATTTCACTAGAATTTAGATAGGAATAAAGGTTTTTATATGGTTAAAAAATTCGCTCGGGACAGGACTTGAACCCGAAACCTCTTGCATACCGTGCAGGCGCTCTACCAATTGAGCTACCGAGTCAAGTAACTGTCGATGCGAATTGTCCAACCTAATTGATACTCGTATTACGAACGATGGGGCGCCGTCTATTATGATGAAAATCTTTATAATATTCCCTAGCACGGGTAAGTGCAAAAAGTAATTTTAAAAAGTTCCAGTACATTTAGGTACAAGGGTTTCGTAGAGTTCAGCGAATTTACTTCTTCTTCTACTTGCTAAAGATTTTTGACTCGTGATCTTGGATCCATAGTTGTGATCTTTACAGCTGCCTGAAACCCGTTTCCCTGAAGCTGTATAAATTCGAGGTTAAAACGCATTTTCCGCATGCATTGCAGTTCCCTTTTATAGGTCTCTATATCCGTAACTACAGGGTAATTTTTAAATAGCTTCCTGAAACACTGTGTCCAGGTGTCTGTCTGTGGCACCGTAGCTCTTAAAAGGGTGAACCGATTTGGATGCGTTTTTTTTTTAATTTGAAAGCAGGTTTTCATCAAAGTCGGTTCAGCCGTTTAAGAGATATGCTTCATATGCTAAAATGAGACTAAAATGTCGGGGGTATTTGAAATTTTTAATATAGTAGTTATCTTTGATTTGTCAGTTTCACGGAGAAAATAGTAGACAGTAGGTAATTTGAAGACTCGTCACCGGCAACCGGGCATGCATGTCGATAATCGTCCACGACAACAATGGGCTGCTTCGACACACTTTCACCTTTATTCTCCGGCCGTTGAGACCCATTTTGGGACGCAACTCTCTCGCGGTTTGTCGAGATGTTGTCCTTATGTGGCCGCCCTCGAATCCTGGCGCCAACGATAAATAAACGGAGACTCGTGCGCCGGTCGGTGAAAGCATGTGGTGCACAGAAAATCAGCTCCATTTTTATCTGAAAACGACCTTTTGGCTATAGTAGGCTCATGAGGAAGGAAAAGTCGAAAGCAATAAGTTTGACTACGGAACTTTTTTGTATCAAAAGTAGGTCCACACGGCATCACGTCGATCCTTAGATGCTAGCAGACTCTACTCGGTTACGTTACGGGTGGCGTGTGTACTTATAGTCTTTTCTGTAAAAGTGCATCGAGCAGGCATCGAGGCTTCTGTGGGTTTCTGTTTTGTGCAACATTTCCTTCGAGATCATATTATTATGGATGGAGTAATAACTGTAATTTCACTGTCGACTAGACAGCCAATAAACCTTTCAATTTACAGGAACTGTAAATTGAAAGGTTTATTTTTCTAAAACAGCTTTAGTTTTTTTTTCTAAAACACTAACCCGTGCTAGAAAAAATTAAAAAGATTTGTGTTAGGTTAAAAAATAACAATAGACGAGTAACAATGGGGATCTTAAGGCGCCGTGCATAGTGAATCGCCCGCGCGCAAAGAAAAATTCACAAAATCGATTCCTGTATCAAATACACTAAACAATATGAAGATGTTCACATATTAAACCCTAGAATTGGGTGAGACCTATCTAAAACAGCCAGCTTCGTGTTGACATTCATAAAAGTTTTAAAGATACCTATTTTGCTTGAAAAAAAATAGGCGGTGCACTGTTTTTCAAGCAAAATATCTTGCAATCTGTTAAGGATATCAACATGAAACTGGCTGTGTTCGATAGGTCTCAACTAATTCTAGGGTTTGATGTGTGAACATTTTCGATTTTTTAGTGTATTTGATAAAGGAATCGATTTTGTGCATTTTTGTTTGCGCGCGGGTGATTCTCTAAGCACGGATCGACAGTTACCCACTTGGCTCGGTAGCTCAATAATAATTGGTGGAGCGCCTGCACGGTATGCAAGAGGTTGCGGGTTCAAGTCCTGTTCCGAGCTTTTAACCCTAAAGATGAAAATCTTTTCCTTTATTTGCATGGCAGTAGAGCTGCATTCGTAGTCCACTATTTTGCGTTCCAACCACAATACTCATATTCGGATAAACCGGAATAAAACCCACGGTTGAAATAAACTTGATAGTTATTATCAGAATAAACGTAACAGTGATCTACTGATGTAAATATTAGCTGTTGTGCAAACCCATGGTTGGTAGAGCCATTTGTATACACCGCGGAATTTTAGTGGTTTTAAAGCCGAAGGTATTTAGTTGCACTCGTGATTCTGAGCCAAATTCCAAAATTTTACTTCAAAACAAGCGAAAAAAAAAAACACTTCCCAATACAAACGGCTATCGCCAATCGACACCATTTGTATGGAGAAGTGAAATTTTTTTTCGTGCGTTTTGGAATGAAATTTTGTAATTTGGCTCAGAATCACCAGTGCAACAAAATACCTTCGGCTTTAAAACCACAAAAATTGCACTGAGTATTTCTGCGGTTTCTTCAACACATCTTCACTGACAGTACCAAAGCCCAGAGCCAAAATCACCACATGATTAACGAGCTAGTCCACACTACATTAGGGTCAGTCAACACCTCGTTAGATCTAGACAAGCTGCGTGAGAGACTGCTATTTACAGTCAGCCACACGCTAGGATACCCCTTTTTGTTCGATTGGCCCCCTTATACCGCGCGCGATAAGAGCTGCTGTGGGGTATCCTCGGGTGTTGCTGACCGTACCCTCGACACCACGTCAGACTGTACAGTTTTGCTGTAAAATCGCCTGTATCGTAACCGTGTCAGGTGCAGGCGTGTAAAGGTCCACTTGCCGTCGACTGTACCTAGCTGAGCCAATAATATGCTCAATTAAGGTCGACTGTTTGCTTTCTCATGCCGATAGGTTAACTGATCTAGAGTCTGGAGATTGGATCTATTGGAAGCTAGTAAGAATGGGAAAATAATCAAAGGCAGGCTAAACCTTTCCACCATTAAGAAATACTTAGGTGTATTCCGCTCGAACTCCTGTGAAACCTAAAGAAACCAATTTGTCGTAAAGATTTTAGTGAATATATTCTACGAATGTACGGATATCTTTATTGATCTAATCTATTGCTACAATGTCTTGACTCCTGACTCTTGAGCGGGGTAGACAGCTCCAGGTAGACGAGGGGCAAAAAGTCCTTCATGCATGCGAACTTCATGCAAATCGGTGGCACTTGGAAGGTTAGTTTTGAGTTCTGCCCCAAATCCCGCGGTTCATCTATATATATAAAAGGCTTAGGTTGACTGACTCATCACGCTACAGCCCAAACGGCTGAACCTATAAGTATGAAATTTGGACAAAAGTTGCGTTATATGGTGGAGGGTTCATTTAAGAAGCGATTTTTTTTTATTTAACCCTTAAGTGGGTCAAAATAGGGCTCAAAGTGTGTATGGGAAAAATTTTTTTTTTTGTCTTATGTTCTTGAATCTTGATTTTTTGTACTTTTTTTTTTAAATGACTTGACACCTATTTCAGATTTTTTCTCATTTCTATGTTCTTAAGGGTTAAAATGGGTGCCAAAGTTTTTCGATTTTTTTCACCAGTTACGATCAATGCTGGAACAAAACCGCTAATGCCACAACAGTGAAAATTTGACAATAGTTGTAATTTGTGGACACGCTACGGGTTAAGACAGTTTTACTTCAAGTTTAACCCTTAAGGCGGTAAAAATAGAACCCAAAGTTTGTATGAAAAAAAAAATTTTTTTGTCCGGATTTACTTGCAACTAAGAATTCGTATATTATATCAAAAATAATTTAACACCTGTTTTAGCTTTTTTCTAATTTTAGCCGTTTAAGGGTTAAACGAGGTTGAAATGTATGAATATTTTTCGTGATGTAGTGTCAACGTCGGACCCAAACCATTAAAGCTACAACTATGAAATTGAAACTGCAGTAGTGTTTTGTGGCAAAACTACCTACCATGAAGAAAAAAATATAATTTTAACCCTTCAAATGCCCAAACCAGGGTTCAAAGTTTGTATGAAATTAATTATTTTTTTGGTCCGATTTACTTGAAATTAAGTATTAGTATACTAAATCAGAAAAAATCAAACACGTGTTTCAGCATTTTTCTCATTTCAGCGAATGAAGGGTTAAAATGGGTGGAAACGTTGAAGATTTGTCCCTGATATAGTAGCAATGCTGGGCCCAAACCATTTTAAGTTAGAACTTTGAAATTTGAACTACAGTTGCGTTTTATAGCAAAACTACCAACCATGACGAAAAAAGTAATAATGTTAACCCTTGAAATGCCCAAACCGGGGTTAAAAGATTGTATGAAATACATTTTTTTTTTGTCTGATATACTTGAAACTAAGTATTATGCTAAATCAGAAATAATCAAACACGTGTTTCAGAATTTTTCTTATTTCAGCGAATGAAGGGTTAAAATGGGTGGAAACGTTGAATATTTTTCCCTGATGTAGTAGCAATGCTGGGCCCAACCCATTTAAGTTGCAAATTTGAAAAACTACAGTTGCGATTATAGCAAAACTACCAACCATGAAGAAAAAAGTAATAATGTTAACTCTAAAACGGCCAAAACGGGGTTCAAAATTTGTATGAAATTATCATTTTATTGGGTCAGATTACCTTGAAACTAAGTAGTCGTGTATTAAATCAGAAATAATAATAAAACACATGTTTCAGCATCAAAAAGGGTGGAAACATTTTAAGAGTTTTCCTGATGTAGTATCAATAACAATGCCGGAACCATTAAAGCTACAAGTATTCAATGAACATTTAACTACAGTTGCGTTTTATAGCAAATCTACTAAGCATGAAGAAAACAACAATAATGATACACCTAAAACGGCCAAAAAGGTTCAAAGTATGTTTTTTTTTTATTGGATTTATTTGATCTTTACCAATTTGGTCACACACATACACAACACATACACTTCCACGCTGAAACTGCACGACGGATTTGGATGACATTTGGAATAGAGATAGCTTACAAAAATACACACCCATGACTCTATTCATGCTAATTTGATAATGATGAAAGATGTACCCAGGCAACTTCTTATAAGTCTTCGCGGACGAAGTCGCGGGCGAAAAGCTAGTAATTTTATATTCCAGCTAACTTCACCACCACCAATCACCATGGTATTAATTATTTGCTCACAACTGCGTAGCAACCAACATGACAATCGCCTCTTCAGTCCATACGTCCATGACTGACCCATGACCACAGCTGTAACTTCACGCACGCACCGATTGATGGTCTTACTTGAAGGCTTCTTGAAAAAATCTAACAAAAGAGTATTAGCTGTTCCTTAAAAAATATCGATACCCACTGCACCATATGGATTTCGTAGTTGCCTCGGGAACATCTGCGGCTTGACAACTCGCTCCCGTGGCTGACGTGTGTGACGTCACAGCCCGCGGTCAGTGGCACGGCTCATGCAATATTCATCGCTAACGGAGCCGAACGGGACCGCCTGCGCCCGCGCACCGGCCGCACCGCACCGCACGCGCCGCCGCGCCGGCCATGCGTGCTGGTGGTAGATTCTCGGGAATCTCGCATTCGACACATCCCGAAGGAAAAATCTAATTTTTCGGCAAATGTCACATAGATTTAGAAATGACTTATTGCCACAAAATGAACACAAAAAAACTTATACTTTTAGAAATAAACAAAACATCCGCGATTGCTTCAGCTGTTGCTCTGTAGTTATACAGGGTGGCCCAAAAATAGAAGTCAAGCGAAAAAATCTAGATTGCTGACACCGAGGGCTACCCGAATCACCCCCAAGCCATTTTTTGTCGTTTAGAAGTTATGATATGAGGCTTTTAAGGTTTTTTTGAAAAAAATTACCTATCATTCGATTTTATTTTTTAACTTATTTTTTCTTTTGTTTTCATTGTTGTAAAGTCGCCCGTAACGTAACCGAGTAGAGTGCTAGCATGTAAGCGTCTACGTGATTACGTGATGTCTTGTGTACCGATAAAAAAAAAGAAAACCGATAAAAATAAGTGTCGCGAGCGAGGGGACAAAGGCGTAGGTAAACCGAAAAATGGGCAGAGATGGGTAGATGGTGATGATGATGATGATAACAAGGTCACAAGGCAGATACATGGTAATAAGTGTATCAACTGAGACACACATCAACATATTGACTCTAGTTGGTCCGGTTATGCTGATCCACTTGCCCACATTATTGTGTCATCATCATGAATCACTCATCATCGAGCTATGTTTTGACCATAAATCTTAACACTACCATAACAATAATGATATTTAAGTATAACCCGATCGTAACTGGTTTTCGACCCTTTTCTCTAGCTATGTAAATCTTTGATACGAGTAGAGATTTAATTTAAAATTTAAAAAAAAACTGATTTCACTGGTGAAAAGGTACACAGGTTTGCTGCTTTTGAAGAGTTCCGTTCTCCATTTCCGAAGATCTTCATCCGGGGCCTTAGCCTGTAACACAGTGGCGTATCAATGGCGTCCCAGGTAGAAGGACAAAACCGGGATATTTTCGTTGTTCTCCTACAACCAGCGAACTAATCCTCTAGAAATTAGACTCATGATGTTCTTTGCTGTAATGGTTATGTACTTATGGTTGTACTTAATTACTTTTTGTATTGTGTTGTGGCTTTTGAATAAAATACTTATCTATCTACTACAAAAACATTAAAAGTTCCGACACTGGACCGACAGCATTAATAAATCGTAATTGAAACCGTCAACAGGGAGCCCATTTTGGCACCATTGAGTTACAGGCTAAGGCCCCAGATCTTCTTACCTTTTATGTTTCGCTTAAATATTTGAACGACTGCTCGTTCAAATATTTCGGTGAAAATTCCCTGAGGTCAAAGCCCCACACTTCGTCGTTGCCGAAATAAAAACAAAACGTGGCCAGTGAGTCACTGGGTAACTCACCACGCTCGAGTGCCCACAACACCGCACTGACCCAATGCTAGCCGGACGGGCAAGGTCGCCGGTCGGCCGTAGTTTGGAGCTTGCTCGTAACGGGAACTGATTGGGTGATAAATGTAGTGTATGTAGTAGTAGTTGGCAGGTGGCTCCAAGCTGTGGAATGCCATGGCTCAGTGGGCCGCTGAATATATTTACAACTAGCTAGCTTCTTTAATCGAAACTGCGCTAGTGATAGAACATCAGAGATTTTTGCCACTCGACAAGAAAATTTTTCATCGATAACATAACCATGAACAATGGCGTGTGGACCGGTATAAAAATAGCTGATATTCAAGACATTGATACAAAGAAGTGACTACCATGTGCCAACTTTCAATGATGGAAAGACACTTTGAGAAGTAGAACCTCGAAATAGCAAACGAAAACATGGAAAACTTCTCTCGTGTCGAAACTGTCACATTCCGCGCTCCCAGTAACGTTGTTGGAACATTATAACACTTGCAGCAGGAGATCCTATCAGCTGTACTGTAGAGAGACGTAGCATAGGAGGCTTGGAGACCTGGTGGAGTTATAAATGCTCGGTATTAAGCTCTGAAGCGCTCACAGCCTAGTTGTACTAGCCGTTCTTAATCGATTGGCAAAGTTAAGCAACAACGGCCGCGGTCAGTCCATGGATGGGTGACCGCTAGTGGCAATAATAGGTATCTGAGCGCTTCCGTGCTTCAGAAGGCACGTTAAACCGTTGGTCCCGGTTGTTGTTCATTAATAACAATCGTCAAGCCATGTCAGAGACCCTTTGGGTGGCCTAAAAACTCTGACACCAGGGGTGGCCACTACCTCATACGATTACCTACCCCCATTAAGCTCTTGGACCATATACCGAACGTTGTAATAAGAAGCCGCACAAAAGCGACAGACGTCGGAAAATGTACAAACTCTTTGGAGTAGAAGTGGGCAGGACACCCTGGCTATACATACCGATGGTAGATGGACGAAGTCCATTGCGGAAAGGCGACCTCAAGAGGGGAAGAGATTGGTTGGCAGACCATCAGCCAGATGGTCGATGACATAGCCCAAGTAGCCGGAAAACAGTGTTTACGTCTGGCACAGGATCGTGAGCTGTGTCGTGAGCATGAAGAGGCCTTTACTCAGCAGTGGGTGTTGACACTGATGATGATGAAACCAAGTCTCTACTTATGTAATTTTTTACTGTCACATGAAAGATTAGTGAGAGAGACATCTTTAATCAAGACATTGTTTCGAAGGGATTAATGCCGCTGACACTTAAGAACCGTATTGTCCCCACTTATGCGACCACTTAACCCAGTATTCGGAACATTTCGGCCATTTCCCTCTTCTCTCAAGCAGTCGCACACGTGAGGCGACCAATGACCTGTAACGCGAAGCAGTAAAGTCCACATTGCAACTGTAATTGATACGCTCACGCTATGCTCTGGTTGTCACACGTTATTATAACGGTACACACACAACACACAAGTTACGTTTAATACCTAAGTACAGAAGGTTCGCTTTGCTTTGATGGCTGCAGAATGGCTCGAGGGGAATCGTGCTAGTCCTTTCAGAGGTACCTAGGTGGGTCTTTTTAGCCCCCGATAAAAAAAAATATGTTCATTAAAATTAAAAAAGAGGCGTGTTATTATGTGTGTGTGTCGGTTTGTGGCACCGAATTGGATGCGTTTTTTAGAATTTTAAAGCAGGATTTCTAGCGAGTGTTCTTAGATATGGTTTATTAAAATTGGTTCATCCGTTTATGAGATATACTTATTTGAAGCTAAAAAAGTTGTGGTATTTTAATTTAAAAGAACGTTGCCTTTTAAAGTCCGCATACAAACGTGACACCTTGGCAAGAGAGTGTCAAATCACAAATCATCATCTATTTTCCACCACATTTTCTCGAGTTCTTTTACCCCCACAATCACCACAAGTAACGCGTGATTCACACCGGCTTTTTAGGCTCGTGTGAACGGAAATTAGCTCTTATTTAGTACCCAATAAAGTGCGAAGAGCACCGGTGATTAAATGATAATTTATATCTACCGTACGGCAGAAGTACGGTACAGTTAGTGGGACTTGGCTGTAAGGACGGTTACTTTAATTATATCTTCGAATCATTATTATTAGAGGAACTTTAACTAACTGATGCCCGTTTTCACAAACCACTCCTAACTTTAAAAGACCTTTTAACGCAAATTATCTGCACCTCTGCAAGTCTAGCGATCGCGGACGAAGGACCATACGAACTCAACTCACAACGCTTGCGACTCTTGCGAGTTCAGTTCGTATGGTGCCTCATCCACGGCCACTAAGGGTAGACTTGCAAAGGCGCAGATAATTTGCGTTAAAAGGTCTTTTAAAGTTAGGGGTGGTTGGTGAAAACGGGCATTAGGCCTTTGCATTTAGGTACGTAATGAGATGATTTATACAGCGTCCAGTAGGACCTTCACTCACACTAAAAGGATGAAGAGACCACTCGACGCTGCAGTGACTGGGACATTGTTTAGATGGAGTAGGCTTGCCCTGCTCCTATACCATCCTGACGCTTACTCGGCCTAGTCCACAGGAAAGACAAGGTCAAGGTCATTTTTATTGACTTTCACAATGTTTTAACAACTCAAAGCTATGCAAAAGCAGATACATATACAAACCTATTAATATTATATACGCTAATACCAAAACAAAAAAAAAGTGTGCTCTTTCTATTTTGAAACATTGAGGCAGGTCAGAAACACCCAAATATCTGGCGAGTCAAAACACCGTCACGACTCGACGACTACGCGTGCTGAGCTCAAAATAATGACTCCACCTCTTTTCTAATAAACTGTAATCAAAATTAAAACGGTATAGCCAATCATCTGGTCCAAATGTTCAACATAATTATCTTAGAGGGAAACACAGTTTCGCTTGAGAGATGACGTGCGTACGCGCACCGCGCATCTCGGTACAAAAGACTTCAACGCGCGCGATTACACCAAAGTAGCGTGGCAGAAAAACCCTTTGTTTATTTAATTTAAACAAATATCAATTTCTTTTTGTATTTTCTTAAAGCACTTACCCTTGCTAGGGAACTTTATAAAGATTTTTTTAAGGTTAAAATATTCGCTCGGGACAGGATTTGAACCCGCAACCTTTTGCAACCTCTTGATATCAAAGAGGTAGGCACTCGTATCTATGAATTATTTTAACTGAAGTAATTTCTTCGAAAGACTTTCTCTCTACAACGAGTGAGTAAGGTGTACCCCGTATGAATACCTGTAATGATATCATCATCCAATGTGGCAGAGCCAATTACATGTCACAGCTTGACAGTGAACCGCAGGCCTACTTGGCACTCCTCACTGGGTCAGAACGGACCACAAAAAACAGCCAATCCAATAATGACAGTGTTCACCAAACGTTTTGGACCGGAAACTGTTGGGTTCAAGTCATCATTAGTACACTATCATAGGGAAAGTTGTTTGGTTTCACTGCACCAATTGTCTTCTG
>OX439383.1:26370603-26531297 GCA_949319315.1 Zelleria hepariella | reverse complement strand
ACCTAACCTAACCTAACCTAACCTAACCTAACCTAACCTAACCTAACCTAACCTAACCTAACCTAACCTAACCTAACCTAACCTAACCTAACCTAACCTAACCTAACCTAACCTAACCTAACCTAACCTAACCTAACCTAACCTAACCTAACCTAACCTAACCTAACCTAACCTAACCTAACCTAACCTAACCTAACCTAACCTAACCTAACCTAACCTAACCTAACCTAACCTAACCTAACCTAACCTAACCTAACCTAACCTAACCTAACCTAACCTAACCTAACCTAACCTAACCTAACCTAACCTAACCTAACCTAACCTAACCTAACCTAACCTAACCTAACCTAACCTAACCTAACCTAACCTAACCTAACCTAACCTAACCTAACCTAACCTAACCTAACCTAACCTAACCTAACCTAACCTAACCTAACCTAACCTAACCTAACCTAACCTAACCTAACCTAACCTAACCTAACCTAACCTAACCTAACCTAACCTAACCTAACCTAACCTAACCTAACCTAACCTAACCTAACCTAACCTAACCTAACCTAACCTAACCTAACCTAACCTAACCTAACCTAACCTAACCTAACCTAACCTAACCTAACCTAACCTAACCTAACCTAACCTAACCTAACCTAACCTAACCTAACCTAACCTAACCTAACCTAACCTAACCTAACCTAACCTAACCTAACCTAACCTAACCTAACCTAACCTAACCTAACCTAACCTAACCTAACCTAACCTAACCTAACCTAACCTAACCTAACCTAACCTAACCTAACCTAACCTAACCTAACCTAACCTAACCTAACCTAACCTAACCTAACCTAACCTAACCTAACCTAACCTAACCTAACCTAACCTAACCTAACCTAACCTAACCTAACCTAACCTAACCTAACCTAACCTAACCTAACCTAACCTAACCTAACCTAACCTAACCTAACCTAACCTAACCTAACCTAACCTAACCTAACCTAACCTAACCTAACCTAACCTAACCTAACCTAACCTAACCTAACCTAACCTAACCTAACCTAACCTAACCTAACCTAACCTAACCTAACCTAACCTAACCTAACCTAACCTAACCTAACCTAACCTAACCTAACCTAACCTAACCTAACCTAACCTAACCTAACCTAACCTAACCTAACCTAACCTAACCTAACCTAACCTAACCTAACCTAACCTAACCTAACCTAACCTAACCTAACCTAACCTAACCTAACCTAACCTAACCTAACCTAACCTAACCTAACCTAACCTAACCTAACCTAACCTAACCTAACCTAACCTAACCTAACCTAACCTAACCTAACCTAACCTAACCTAACCTAACCTAACCTAACCTAACCTAACCTAACCTAACCTAACCTAACCTAACCTAACCTAACCTAACCTAACCTAACCTAACCTAACCTAACCTAACCTAACCTAACCTAACCTAACCTAACCTAACCTAACCTAACCTAACCTAACCTAACCTAACCTAACCTAACCTAACCTAACCTAACCTAACCTAACCTAACCTAACCTAACCTAACCTAACCTAACCTAACCTAACCTAACCTAACCTAACCTAACCTAACCTAACCTAACCTAACCTAACCTAACCTAACCTAACCTAACCTAACCTAACCTAACCTAACCTAACCTAACCTAACCTAACCTAACCTAACCTAACCTAACCTAACCTAACCTAACCTAACCTAACCTAACCTAACCTAACCTAACCTAACCTAACCTAACCTAACCTAACCTAACCTAACCTAACCTAACCTAACCTAACCTAACCTAACCTAACCTAACCTAACCTAACCTAACCTAACCTAACCTAACCTAACCTAACCTAACCTAACCTAACCTAACCTAACCTAACCTAACCTAACCTAACCTAACCTAACCTAACCTAACCTAACCTAACCTAACCTAACCTAACCTAACCTAACCTAACCTAACCTAACCTAACCTAACCTAACCTAACCTAACCTAACCTAACCTAACCTAACCTAACCTAACCTAACCTAACCTAACCTAACCTAACCTAACCTAACCTAACCTAACCTAACCTAACCTAACCTAACCTAACCTAACCTAACCTAACCTAACCTAACCTAACCTAACCTAACCTAACCAACCTAACCTAACCTAACCTAACCTAACCTAACCTAACCTAACCTAACCTAACCTAACCTAACCTAACCTAACCTAACCTAACCTAACCTAACCTAACCTAACCTAACCTAACCTAACCTAACCTAACCTAACCTAACCTAACCTAACCTAACCTAACCTAACCTAACCTAACCTAACCTAACCTAACCTAACCTAACCTAACCTAACCTAACCTAACCTAACCTAACCTAACCTAACCTAACCTAACCTAACCTAACCTAACCTAACCTAACCTAACCTAACCTAACCTAACCTAACCTAACCTAACCTAACCTAACCTAACCTAACCTAACCTAACCTAACCTAACCTAACCTAACCTAACCTAACCTAACCTAACCTAACCTAACCTAACCTAACCTAACCTAACCTAACCTAACCTAACCTAACCTAACCTAACCTAACCTAACCTAACCTAACCTAACCTAACCTAACCTAACCTAACCTAACCTAACCTAACCTAACCTAACCTAACCTAACCTAACCTAACCTAACCTAACCTAACCTAACCTAACCTAACCTAACCTAACCTAACCTAACCTAACCTAACCTAACCTAACCTAACCTAACCTAACCTAACCTAACCTAACCTAACCTAACCTAACCTAACCTAACCTAACCTAACCTAACCTAACCTAACCTAACCTAACCTAACCTAACCTAACCTAACCTAACCTAACCTAACCTAACCTAACCTAACCTAACCTAACCTAACCTAACCTAACCTAACCTAACCTAACCTAACCTAACCTAACCTAACCTAACCTAACCTAACCTAACCTAACCTAACCTAACCTAACCTAACCTAACCTAACCTAACCTAACCTAACCTAACCTAACCTAACCTAACCTAACCTAACCTAACCTAACCTAACCTAACCTAACCTAACCTAACCTAACCTAACCTAACCTAACCTAACCTAACCTAACCTAACCTAACCTAACCTAACCTAACCTAACCTAACCTAACCTAACCTAACCTAACCTAACCTAACCTAACCTAACCTAACCTAACCTAACCTAACCTAACCTAACCTAACCTAACCTAACCTAACCTAACCTAACCTAACCTAACCTAACCTAACCTAACCTAACCTAACCTAACCTAACCTAACCTAACCTAACCTAACCTAACCTAACCTAACCTAACCTAACCTAACCTAACCTAACCTAACCTAACCTAACCTAACCTAACCTAACCTAACCTAACCTAACCTAACCTAACCTAACCTAACCTAACCTAACCTAACCTAACCTAACCTAACCTAACCTAACCTAACCTAACCTAACCTAACCTAACCTAACCTAACCTAACCTAACCTAACCTAACCTAACCTAACCTAACCTAACCTAACCTAACCTAACCTAACCTAACCTAACCTAACCTAACCTAACCTAACCTAACCTAACCTAACCTAACCTAACCTAACCTAACCTAACCTAACCTAACCTAACCTAACCTAACCTAACCTAACCTAACCTAACCTAACCTAACCTAACCTAACCTAACCTAACCTAACCTAACCTAACCTAACCTAACCTAACCTAACCTAACCTAACCTAACCTAACCTAACCTAACCTAACCTAACCTAACCTAACCTAACCTAACCTAACCTAACCTAACCTAACCTAACCTAACCTAACCTAACCTAACCTAACCTAACCTAACCTAACCTAACCTAACCTAACCTAACCTAACCTAACCTAACCTAACCTAACCTAACCTAACCTAACCTAACCTAACCTAACCTAACCTAACCTAACCTAACCTAACCTAACCTAACCTAACCTAACCTAACCTAACCTAACCTAACCTAACCTAACCTAACCTAACCTAACCTAACCTAACCTAACCTAACCTAACCTAACCTAACCTAACCTAACCTAACCTAACCTAACCTAACCTAACCTAACCTAACCTAACCTAACCTAACCTAACCTAACCTAACCTAACCTAACCTAACCTAACCTAACCTAACCTAACCTAACCTAACCTAACCTAACCTAACCTAACCTAACCTAACCTAACCTAACCTAACCTAACCTAACCTAACCTAACCTAACCTAACCTAACCTAACCTAACCTAACCTAACCTAACCTAACCTAACCTAACCTAACCTAACCTAACCTAACCTAACCTAACCTAACCTAACCTAACCTAACCTAACCTAACCTAACCTAACCTAACCTAACCTAACCTAACCTAACCTAACCTAACCTAACCTAACCTAACCTAACCTAACCTAACCTAACCTAACCTAACCTAACCTAACCTAACCTAACCTAACCTAACCTAACCTAACCTAACCTAACCTAACCTAACCTAACCTAACCTAACCTAACCTAACCTAACCTAACCTAACCTAACCTAACCTAACCTAACCTAACCTAACCTAACCTAACCTAACCTAACCTAACCTAACCTAACCTAACCTAACCTAACCTAACCTAACCTAACCTAACCTAACCTAACCTAACCTAACCTAACCTAACCTAACCTAACCTAACCTAACCTAACCTAACCTAACCTAACCTAACCTAACCTAACCTAACCTAACCTAACCTAACCTAACCTAACCTAACCTAACCTAACCTAACCTAACCTAACCTAACCTAACCTAACCTAACCTAACCTAACCTAACCTAACCTAACCTAACCTAACCTAACCTAACCTAACCTAACCTAACCTAACCTAACCTAACCTAACCTAACCTAACCTAACCTAACCTAACCTAACCTAACCTAACCTAACCTAACCTAACCTAACCTAACCTAACCTAACCTAACCTAACCTAACCTAACCTAACCTAACCTAACCTAACCTAACCTAACCTAACCTAACCTAACCTAACCTAACCTAACCTAACCTAACCTAACCTAACCTAACCTAACCTAACCTAACCTAACCTAACCTAACCTAACCTAACCTAACCTAACCTAACCTAACCTAACCTAACCTAACCTAACCTAACCTAACCTAACCTAACCTAACCTAACCTAACCTAACCTAACCTAACCTAACCTAACCTAACCTAACCTAACCTAACCTAACCTAACCTAACCTAACCTAACCTAACCTAACCTAACCTAACCTAACCTAACCTAACCTAACCTAACCTAACCTAACCTAACCTAACCTAACCTAACCTAACCTAACCTAACCTAACCTAACCTAACCTAACCTAACCTAACCTAACCTAACCTAACCTAACCTAACCTAACCTAACCTAACCTAACCTAACCTAACCTAACCTAACCTAACCTAACCTAACCTAACCTAACCTAACCTAACCTAACCTAACCTAACCTAACCTAACCTAACCTAACCTAACCTAACCTAACCTAACCTAACCTAACCTAACCTAACCTAACCTAACCTAACCTAACCTAACCTAACCTAACCTAACCTAACCTAACCTAACCTAACCTAACCTAACCTAACCTAACCTAACCTAACCTAACCTAACCTAACCTAACCTAACCTAACCTAACCTAACCTAACCTAACCTAACCTAACCTAACCTAACCTAACCTAACCTAACCTAACCTAACCTAACCTAACCTAACCTAACCTAACCTAACCTAACCTAACCTAACCTAACCTAACCTAACCTAACCTAACCTAACCTAACCTAACCTAACCTAACCTAACCTAACCTAACCTAACCTAACCTAACCTAACCTAACCTAACCTAACCTAACCTAACCTAACCTAACCTAACCTAACCTAACCTAACCTAACCTAACCTAACCTAACCTAACCTAACCTAACCTAACCTAACCTAACCTAACCTAACCTAACCTAACCTAACCTAACCTAACCTAACCTAACCTAACCTAACCTAACCTAACCTAACCTAACCTAACCTAACCTAACCTAACCTAACCTAACCTAACCTAACCTAACCTAACCTAACCTAACCTAACCTAACCTAACCTAACCTAACCTAACCTAACCTAACCTAACCTAACCTAACCTAACCTAACCTAACCTAACCTAACCTAACCTAACCTAACCTAACCTAACCTAACCTAACCTAACCTAACCTAACCTAACCTAACCTAACCTAACCTAACCTAACCTAACCTAACCTAACCTAACCTAACCTAACCTAACCTAACCTAACCTAACCTAACCTAACCTAACCTAACCTAACCTAACCTAACCTAACCTAACCTAACCTAACCTAACCTAACCTAACCTAACCTAACCTAACCTAACCTAACCTAACCTAACCTAACCTAACCTAACCTAACCTAACCTAACCTAACCTAACCTAACCTAACCTAACCTAACCTAACCTAACCTAACCTAACCTAACCTAACCTAACCTAACCTAACCTAACCTAACCTAACCTAACCTAACCTAACCTAACCTAACCTAACCTAACCTAACCTAACCTAACCTAACCTAACCTAACCTAACCTAACCTAACCTAACCTAACCTAACCTAACCTAACCTAACCTAACCTAACCTAACCTAACCTAACCTAACCTAACCTAACCTAACCTAACCTAACCTAACCTAACCTAACCTAACCTAACCTAACCTAACCTAACCTAACCTAACCTAACCTAACCTAACCTAACCTAACCTAACCTAACCTAACCTAACCTAACCTAACCTAACCTAACCTAACCTAACCTAACCTAACCTAACCTAACCTAACCTAACCTAACCTAACCTAACCTAACCTAACCTAACCTAACCTAACCTAACCTAACCTAACCTAACCTAACCTAACCTAACCTAACCTAACCTAACCTAACCTAACCTAACCTAACCTAACCTAACCTAACCTAACCTAACCTAACCTAACCTAACCTAACCTAACCTAACCTAACCTAACCTAACCTAACCTAACCTAACCTAACCTAACCTAACCTAACCTAACCTAACCTAACCTAACCTAACCTAACCTAACCTAACCTAACCTAACCTAACCTAACCTAACCTAACCTAACCTAACCTAACCTAACCTAACCTAACCTAACCTAACCTAACCTAACCTAACCTAACCTAACCTAACCTAACCTAACCTAACCTAACCTAACCTAACCTAACCTAACCTAACCTAACCTAACCTAACCTAACCTAACCTAACCTAACCTAACCTAACCTAACCTAACCTAACCTAACCTAACCTAACCTAACCTAACCTAACCTAACCTAACCTAACCTAACCTAACCTAACCTAACCTAACCTAACCTAACCTAACCTAACCTAACCTAACCTAACCTAACCTAACCTAACCTAACCTAACCTAACCTAACCTAACCTAACCTAACCTAACCTAACCTAACCTAACCTAACCTAACCTAACCTAACCTAACCTAACCTAACCTAACCTAACCTAACCTAACCTAACCTAACCTAACCTAACCTAACCTAACCTAACCTAACCTAACCTAACCTAACCTAACCTAACCTAACCTAACCTAACCTAACCTAACCTAACCTAACCTAACCTAACCTAACCTAACCTAACCTAACCTAACCTAACCTAACCTAACCTAACCTAACCTAACCTAACCTAACCTAACCTAACCTAACCTAACCAGCAGCAACGCAGCAACCGCACGAGAGCCGACAAGGGGCAGGTCAGCCCGCCAAGTCTCTTGCCAGTGGAGAGGCCGCAAGACCACGTAACCAACGCGTTCCTTGAGTTTCAAGCTATGATAAAAGCCAACAGAGACGTAAATCTAGCTACATGCAGTGACATCTTGCAGTCCTTCCAGCTCGGAAATGAGCAGCTGCTGAAGGTGAGACTCGAGGAGGCAGAGGCGGCCATTTATGACAACGACACCAAGCAGATCTTGAAAGGAACAATGTCGGGTCAATACATGGCCGCATACAGCTCGGCGGGGGTTTTTGTGGCGCAAAACGAGGTAGAGTCAAGGCGGACTGGCCAATTGAAATTCCAGAACGTTGGAAACGACCCGGTGGTAGTCACCGCCCGGTGCACAAAAATCATGCTGGATGACAAGATCCTTAACATGGCAGAAACTGTCGATACGGCGTCGAACCTCTGGGTAACACCGAAAATCCACTGGGTCAATGGGGTCCCAGGTTGCGGGAAGACAACGTGGGTGGTGGACAACTTTAGCGGGGGAGACTTGGTTATCACCACGACAACCGAAGCAGCTAAAGATCTGAGGGAAAAGCTGTCGCACCGCTTAGGAGAAGAAGCGAATTCCAAGGTGCGAACTATGGCCTCAATACTCGCTAATGGTTTTAAAGAGCCGGAAAAGTGCAACCGACTTCTGGTTGATGAGGCTCTTATGAACCACTTTGGGGCCGTAGTAATGGCTGCTCGGCTGTCGGGTGCAAGCGAAGTCGTCCTCGTTGGAGATGTCAACCAGCTACCCTACATCGACCGTCAAAATCTCTTTGAGCTGAGCTACAGTCGCCCACATTTAGTGGCAACCATCGAGCAGGAGCTGCTCTGTACGCACCGGAATCCGATGGATGTAGCATATGCTCTCAGAGAAATTTACCCCGGAATGTACTCGTCAAAAAGTCAGGTACAGTCCCTCGAGCTGAAAAGGTTAACTGGCGCGCAAATACCCAAAACGCAACCAAACACTCTTTTCCTGGTCCACACTCAGGAGGAAAAGAGATCCCTCACCAACCAGGGATACGGTACAGGTTGCGGGTCACGCGTCTTAACCATCCACGAAGCTCAGGGGGTAACTTACGAGTCGGTGATAGTTGTCCGAACGCAGACAAGGTCGTTCAAGCTCTTTGACAGCGTCCCACACGCAGTGGTAGCAGTGTCGCGGCACACCGTTAGCTGCACATACTACACCGATGGCGGAATGGACGCGATTGGCAGACTCGCAAAGCAAGCGATGGACGCCACCTCAAAGAAAATAACGGACCACAACCTGAAAATGGCCATACAATCCCGCGACATAAAAGTTATAGAGACGATGATAAAGAAATAAATGGGAAAACGATTCCGCGGCTGACGGGCAAAGACGAGAAATGTAAAACGGGGATAGTGTAATGTAAATGTAAATGCAGGCTAGTATTTAAGCAGTAGAATAATATTAATGTGTGTAAATAAATAAATAATATAAAAAAAAAAAAAAAAAAAAAAAAAAAAAAAAAAAAAAAAGGAGTACAAGCAAATAACAAGAATAACACAATAAAAACCAACATATAAAAATAATGAAGAAAAAAAAAAAAAAAAAAAAAAAAAAAAAAAAAAAAAAAAAAAAAAAAAAAAAAGAATTTAGTTAAGTTTAATTAGTTTTAAGATCTATGTAAGTCATTTATAATAGATTAAGTGCGTGCGTGTAGCGTTATGTACTAAACATCCTGTACAGACGAATAACAGTGGAGTATAAAACAAAGAGGGAAAAATGTAATGAAAAACTAAACAAACAAAAGGCATGAACCACCCATGTTCATGGAAAACCTGACAATCTTATAAAAAAAAAAAAAAAAAAAAAAAACCTAACCTAACCTAACCTAACCTAACCTAACCTAACCTAACCTTTTTTTTTTTTTTTTTTTTTTTTTTTTTTTTTTTTTTTTTTTTTAAGGTGGAGAAGCCCCTTCGGGTACCCGCCGTCTTCGGGGGAGGCGGCGGGTTATGTGGTGCACACTAAAACTCCACCGGTGTCCTTCTCAGGCCTCCGTGGGGGGTCACGGGAAAGCGGGAACGAATACGACCGCAACCCCCCACTGCCCGGCCGCTTCCGGCCTTCTCTCGGGGGGGGACGAGGACATCCCCCCCTCCTGTGCTCCTGCACTTTACGACGGCGCGGGACACCGTCGCGCCGTCGTCCTCTCGGGGCCGCTGATGGACACGGAGGGCCCCCGCCCCCCGCACCCACGACCCCAAGGTGACCCGCGCGTTACGGGAGCAACGCGCGGGCAGCCGGAGGTGGCGGCACTCCTGGTGCAGTGCCGCCACGGCGGCGGCGGCGGCGCCGTCTCGCCGGATCCGCCGCCTCTCTTTCGCGTTCGGCCGCCTCCTTGGCGAGCATGACAGACTCGCAGAAGGAGGCGACCGCCGCCCAGGCCTCTCGCCCACCGACCATGGCACGTACCACGGCCGGCAGGGAGAGGTCCTGCCCGACTACGGCCTCGAGGGCCGTCCGCTCGGTCGCCCAGGCTGGGCACGCTTCCAGCGTGTGCTGGGCCGTATCCTCCGGGTCAGCGCAGTGGTGGCACCGCGGGCTCTGCTCCCGCCCCAGCTTAAACAGGTAACTCCCGAAGCAGCCATGGCCCGAGAGCACCTGCGTAAGCCGGAAGCTGAGAGCTCCGTGCCCTCGGTGCAACCACTCCGCCAGGACCGGACGGATTGCTCCGATGGTCCTGTGACCCGCGCTCGGCCTCTCCAGCCTGAGCGCCCACTCCTCCTCCGCGGCGGCGTCGGCCTGCTGCCGGCGTGCTGCGATCTCGCGTGGCGCGGGCCAGTGGTCCCTCGCACGCGCCTCCTCGCGCCAGTTATAGAGGTCGGCGAGGGTTCTCGCGTCGAGGTCCCAAGGCTTACTCCGCGCCAGCAAGCAAGCCGCCTCGCGGGAGATCGTGCGATATCCTCTCGCCATCCGGACGGCCATCAATCGCTGAGCTTTGCTCATCAAAGCTACGTTGAGGCCGTCCAGTGCGGGCGCCCACATTGGGGCGCCGTAGAGCGCAATGGATCGCACGATCCCCGCATAAAGATGCCGGCAGAAGGCCGCTGGCCCTCCGACGTTCGGCAGCAGCCTACTGAGCGCCGCTGCCGCCACCAGCAGTCTTGGTCCGAGGCGCTCGAAGTGGGCGTGAAACGTCCACCGGCCGTCGAGCGTCAACCCTAGGTACTTCAGGGTCGACTTGGCCGCGATGGTCGCCCCGCCCACAACGATCCCCGGCATGTCCGCTGGGGGCCGGTTCCTCGAGTCGTGGAACCAGATCGCCTCGGACTTGTGGAGGGCCACCTCGAGGCCGAGTTTCTTGATGCGGTGCACCACGAGCGCGACACCAGCTGTGGCCACATGGGCCGCCTCCCTGTACGTCCGTCCACGGGCCGTCACCAGGGTGTCGTCTGCATAGCAGGTGAGTTGGACACCCGGGAGGTTGGATCCGCGCAGCACCCAGTCATAGCCGAGGTTCCACAGAAGGGGCCCCAAAACCGACCCCTGCGGAACCCCGCACGACATCGCCCGGCGGACCCAACCCTCTCGGCCAGGATACGTGATGTATCTGTCCGAGAGGTACGACCCGAGGATCATCCTCAGGTAGGGAGGCACCCGGTGGTAGACCAAGGCCTCCCTAATGCATGACCAGGGCAGGGAGTTGAAGGCGTTGGCGATATCCAGAGACACCGCCAGCACCACCCCGCCCCGGGCAATGGCCTCGTCAGCTATGCCGCGCACGCGCTGCACCGCATGTATTGTCGAGCGACAGACGCGGAAGCCGAACTGGCTCTCCGACAGGTTCGGTCCGACCCTCGCCAAGTGGCGGTTTATGCGGGCTGCTACAATTCGTTCGAGGAGCTTGCCCGCCTCGTCCAACAAGACGATGGGCCGGAAATCGGACGGTGTGACGGAGTCGGCGAGCCGGCCCTCCTTACGTAAGAGGACCAGCTTGCCCGTTCTCCACTGCCGCGGGAACACTCCTTGTTCCAGGCAAGCAGAGAACAGGCTGCGGAGTCGCGCCTCTAGCGCATCCGGCTTCAGGGCGAGCCACCAGGCCTTGGCAGGGATGCCATCCAGGCCCGGCGCCGTCTTCTTGCAGCGGATGCGCTCCAGCGCGACCGCCAACTCCGCCTCCGAAACCTCGGGTACTTCAGCCAGCTCGGCCTCCGGCTCGGTCGCTCCCATCTGTGGGGCCCGGTGCTCCTCTCGGGCAGGGAAGAGGGCCAAGGCGATGGTCTCTACTGCCTCCGGCTGGATACTCTGAGTCAGCGGGGGTGCCCACGGCCGGAGCTTCTCTCTGGCCATTCTGTATGGGCGCCCCCACGGGTCCTCGTTCAGAGTATCCAGCAACTCCCTCCTCGCCTCCGCCTTGGCCTGCAGGGTGGCCACCTTGAGCTCCCGCTTCCGCTCCCGGTGCACGTCGTGAAGACGGACCTCCTCGACTTCGTTTCGAGGGCGGCGTCGCCGCTGCCGGGTGTACTGGCGCCACGCGGCGGTGCACGCCACGCGTAGCCGCGCGATATCGTCGTTCCACCAGTACACCTGCCGCCTGGGCTGGAGCGGCTTAGCACGGGGCATGGCCGCGTCACAGACCTCGGTCATGGCCTCCGTGAACCACTCCACCTCGCCCTCGACATCGACAGCGGCAGCGCCGTCAGGCACCGGGAGCCAGGACTGCACAATGGCGGCCTCCAGCAGCACCTCCCTACTCATTTTCTTGAGGGCCCACCTCGGACCGCTCGCCACCGGGGCTGCGCCGAGTGCCGCGGTGAGGTCGAACCTAATGTATTTGTGGTCCGACCCCGTCTCGACCTCCGACAGCACCCGCCACCCCGACAACTGCTGCAGCATTGCCGGGCTCCCGATCGTCAAGTCAACGATCGAGGACCCGTTCCACCGCACGCAGGTCGGCTCAGAGCCCCGGTTGGCGACTGCGAGACCAGCGGCCACCGTCCACTCCAGTACCGCATCGCCGAATGCGTCTGTCCTCGGGGACCCCCACGCCGTGCTCTTGGCATTTAGGTCCCCCGCGACCATCACCCGACTAGCGGCGCTGCGCAGGACCAACGTCTCCAGCTCCACGAGGAAGGGCTCAAACTCCCGCAATGGCCTGTTGGGGGAGAAGTAGACGCTGACGAACAGCATCCCCCCCAACATGCAGGCAACGAAGCCCTCGCCTCGCGTCACGTTTTCCGGCTGGAGAACGTGATCCGCGGAGGAGCGGACGACTATGGCCGCATGATCCGTGCGGTCCGAGATCCATCCCCGCCCGTTGGGGATGAAATAGGGCTCCGCCACCACCGCCACGTTAATGGACCACTGCGCCAGGCTCTGCATCAAGAGATCCTGAGCCAAGGCGCAGTGGTTCAAATTCACCTGCAGCACCCGCGTGGCCATTACTGATCGGGCGGTGCTGCAGTATCCATGGCCACCGGGGCTGGCAGAGCAGCGGTGGGTGGCAGAGCGGGAGCACCGGGCTGGGCTGGGCTCTTTTTCTTCCCTCCTTTCTTCTTCTTTTGGCGGCATGAACTGCCGCCCAGGCTGTGCCCGGCCGGCAGACCTTCGGCCGAGCACAGCGGGCAGTTGACCGCAGCTTTGCAGCCACGGGCAACGTGCCCCGACTGACCGCAGCGGTAACAGAGACCGCTGCGGTCCACACCCGCTTCGCAGTTGACCCCGACGTGGCCAACCTCCAGGCAACGGAAGCACCGCTGCTCTCTGCGCGGGAGAAGCCTAGCTCGGACGACGCACCATCCGAGCTTCAGCTTTCCGGCCAGTGCGAGCTTTTTCGCTGCTTCGACTGGGCAGCGAACCCACACCGAGCCGGAGCCCCGCACAAAGGAGATGCTCCCCACCTGGATATCCTCCTCTCTACACCCGCCAGACGCTGCAACGGCAGCCTTTGTCTCGGCGGGCGTAACCGAGTCGTCCAGGTCCATGAGCCGCATCTCAGCGGTCCTTGAAGGCCTGGAGACAACTGCTCCGTCGGGGACAACCTCCCTCAGCTTTTCGGCCAAGGCGTCAGCCTTAACCCTAGCCACTTCGCCGGTGCCAGGGACCTCCAGCATTCGGGCACCGGTAGCACCGGTACGGAACCGGAGGCTTCCTATGCCCATCCCCGGAAGGTCCAGCTTGGCCTTGGCGGAGGACATCACCTGTGCATAGGTGAGTCCCCCCTTTTCCGCCTCCGGGCTAAGGCTGAGCACCACCGCCGCCGTGCGGGGGGTGCGCAGCTTCTTGGCTGCCGCCTTGGACCGCTCAGCAGGGTTGAGCGGCTTCTTGGCAGGAGCAGTCTGCTTCTCCTGCGTCGCCTTCTTCTTCCTCTTCCCCCGCTTCCCCCGCCCCACCACAGTCCAGTCTCCGTCAGGAGCCGGAGCCTGCGCACGGGACGGGGGGTTATGGGAGGCGGTCGAAGGTCCGGCCGCCTGGCTCAGTCCCTCCACGGCTGGAGCGGGCGGCCGCGTCCTCGTCGCTGCCCGTGGGGCGGGCGCCGAGGGCTGAGGTGCCACCACTTCCGGGGGAGGCTGCGAGGGCGCCGGCTTTTGGCCCTTACCTTTGCCCTTGCCCTTGCCCTTCGACTTGGGCGCGGGCGTGGGCTCCGGGACTGGGCGGGGAGCCGGGGCCTGGGCGGAGGCTCTGTCCGACGCCAGGGGTGGACGGAGGCGCTGCTCTGGGAGGAGGCGGTCGTTGAGGCCCTCGAAGCGCGCGTTGACCATGGTCCCAACTTGGGCCATGATCTGCCGCGACCACTCCTCCATGCCGCTCGGAGGAGCCTGCGGCGCCCCGGTAATATAACTACCGAGGCTCGCGCGAAGCTCCTCCAGCTCCTTTCGGAGGAGGGCTTGCTCCCTCTGGAGGGCCTTGTTGTCCTCTATGAGCTGCTCGCACCTCTCTCTGAGGCGGACGTTCGCTCTCTCGAGCAGCTTCGTCTCCCCAGAGGAGGTGCGCGAGAGCAGCGCCTCCGTTGCGCGGACGATGGAGGCCGAGGCGCTCTTAAGGGCCTTAGAGCATGTGCCCTTAAGATTGCCCGACTTGGCCGCCACGTCCCGGACCACCGCCACGTCCTCACGGATTTTGTCCTGGAGGTCGGCGGTGGGCCGCCCCTCGAGGTCTTCCTCCTCCACTCTGAGCCTCCGCTCGTTGTAGCGCGAGCAGCGCTCCCCAATGTCGGCCGCGTCCTGCAGCCGGAACTCTTCGCGGCGGGTGGCAGCGCTCTCGGCCGCCTTCTCCGCCAGCCGCGAAGCCCTGAGCTGCGCCCGGGCGCGACCGACGCCGATATACTGGCCCGTTGTGGGGGGTCGCCCGCGGCCCCTCTTCGAGCGTCCCTGTGTCACGGGACCGGGACCGGAATCGGACCCCGTCTCGGACAAGGTCCGCTTTCGACTTGCCGATCTGGATCGGTCACACGAAGACGATCCGATCGTTTCCACGGAGACGACGGAGCGAGATCCGACCGTCTCCATGGAAACGGAGCCGTCCGTATCCGAAGCCGCCTCTCGGTCCGGCAGTCTCTCCAGACCTGCCTTCTCCTCCGAATTATTCCTCGTTAGAGGAGGTTGTGGGTAATTGCCCCCCCCAGAATACGTGGGGCAGCCCGAGCTAAGCTCGGGGAGGGATTCTCCGGCAAGGCCGGTACCCTCCTGGGGTAGTTTATTTTTATTAACCACTTCCATGTTTATCTCCAAATTGCTGTCTCTATACGCGTGCGGCCCAGCCAAACCAACACGGTGCCTCCTTCGGGTCGTGATTTAGTACGACCCGGGTCCGACAAAGACCCATGGAGGGTGGTTACACCGGCACCGGTTCGGTATCTACCCGTCGCACCGGGACCGCGAGACATAATGACTCACGACATCCCGGTGCACTCCCCCCGTCAGGTTATTAGCCGTCGAGCAATGAGATCCCACAAGGAGAAGTCATTGCCCGACGCCCAGGGTGCACCGGCCCACCCACTGGTTCTATCCAGATTCCACCAACCATCTGGACAGAACCAGCAGATAGGCACACGAGGAGGTTACCTGACCCAGCACCCCAACCTAACCTAACCTAACCTAACCTAACCTAACCTAACCTAACCTAACCTAACCTAACCTAACCTAACCTAACCTAACCTAACCTAACCTAACCTAACCTAACCTAACCTAACCTAAGGTTGAGGTTTTTGGACCTGCCCGCGACGGATTCCACCACCATCATTTTCTCATTGACCTGGGCCCCTAGATCGGCTGTGGGCTGCTCCCTCATTTCCGCCGCTAGGTCTTCAAGCGTTGGCAGGTTCTGGCATGACCTGGTAGCTGGAAGAGGCTGCGTCAGGTCGACGTCCTCCTCCCCCGCTAGCCGCTTGCCCTTCGTCCGCTTGGCGATGCTGTTTTCAGCGGCCGATGCTGTATTAGCACGCTTCCTGAGCCTGGTCGAGCCCGCTGACGAGTGTGACACCATTGAGGCGTCCGACTCGTAATCACTCTCCGCCAATGCTGCGACCTCACTGCTCCTAGCACCACTGCCACTGGTGCAAGGAACAGCAAAGTAGCCCGCATCCTTCTCCTTCCTACAACGTGGGTCTGTGCCCCCCCCAGAATACGAGGGGCAGCCCGAGCTAAGCTCGGGGAGGGATTCTCCGGCAAGGCCGGTACCCTCCTGGGGTAGTTTTTTTGGATCCACTTGCATTTCATATTTTCCTGGCCTAGCCAGGTGGCTACCATTTAGCTTGGTTGGTTGGACGCTAGGGACTGATGCACTCCCCAGCCGCTCTTTCGAGCATCCCGACGCCACGTTCCCCAGCGTCGAGAATTGAGGATTTTTTATAGAGGTTGTCTCCTCGCGGTCCGGCTAAAGCAGGACCCTCGGTCCCAGTACGTCGGGATTACGATATACTACCACGCACCAGCACCGCTCTGAAAGCAGAGCAGGTGGTGCGTCCTGCTCGCGCCAAGTGGGTTAGCACAGGGCACGAGCACTCCCTCCCGTCAGGTTATTTGCCGTCGAGCAATGAGATCCCACAAGGAGAAGTCATTGCCCGACGCCCAGGGTGCACCGGCCCACCCACTGGTTCTATCCAGATTCCACCAACCATCTGGACAGAACCAGCAGATAGGCACACGAGGAGGTTACCTGACCCAGCACCCCAACCTAACCTAACCTAACCTAACCTAACCTAACCTAACCTAACCTAACCTAACCTAACCTAACCTAACCTAACCTAACCTAACCTAACCTAACTGTATGCTCTGGTGGTCTCCTACCTTAAGGACCGTAAGATCAAAGTAAACTACGCCCGAGAGTCTAGTGAAAAGGCCACCACAAAGGGTTGTGTCCAGGGCAGCATTGCCGGACCGACCTTTTGGAACCTCATCCTAGACCCGCTGCTCAAAAAAATGGCTAGCAAAAAGATCTATTGTCAGGCGTACGCAGATGACGTGGTCCTTGTGTTCTCCGACCACAATGTCAATACCCTGCAGCAAAGAGCCAATGAGACCCTGAAGGCGGTATCGGACTGGGGAGTCGAAAACAAGCTGAATTTTGCCGCGCACAAAACCAATGCGATGGTCTTAACAAATAAGCAGAAATACGACAACCCGGAGATCCACATGGCCGGCACCCAGGTAAAACTCGTTACAGAGATCAAACTATTGGGCCTCATCATAGACAGCAAGCTTACTTTTAATGCGCACGTGGCCGCCACTTGCAAGAAGGCTGCGAACATATACAAACAACTAGCGTGTGCGGCAAAGGTAAGCTGGGGGCTAAACAAGGACATCATCAAGACCATCTACGTGTCGGTGATAGAGCCAATCGTGCTGTATGCGGCAAGCGCGTGGTACCCGGCGGCAGAGAAGCTGATGACACGCAATCAGCTAGACTCGCTTCAAAGGGGTTTTGCGCAAAAGTCAATAAAAGCGTACCGCACGGTATCTCTGACATCGGCACTGGTTCTGTCGGGCCAATTGCCACTGGACCTCCGAATCCTTGAAGCCGCAACGCTCTTCAAAGTGAAGAAAGGGTATTCCGAAGAGTTTATGCCACCAGGCAGAGAGCTCGAGCGCAAGGTGGGATACCTCAATAATCCCCACCCATCCCAACTCACAACAACTGAGTACGAACGCCTCGAGAACATGGAACCAAAAACCCTAGAAGACCTCCATGTGATCGGTCCACAAGTCTACACGGACGGCAGCAAGATCGAGGGCAAAGTGGGAGCAGCCCTAACATGGTGGTCAAATGGCAGGGAATCCAAATACTCGACCTTTCGCCTAGAGTCCCACAACACAGTCTTCCAGTCTGAAATGTATGCGCTCTACAGAGCAGTAAAGATGGTGAGAGACAAAAAGATGGACACGGTCAACATACTGAGCGACTCACGTTCTTCGCTCGATCTATTAAGCAGTCCGTCGGTAACTCACCCTCTAGCTCTCGAAATCAAGAGACTGGTTCGAGAAATCAGAGAAGAGGAAAGAAATGTGAGGCTGTTTTGGCTAAGAGCTCATGTGGGAACCCCTGGAAACGAAAGAGCGGATGAACTCGCCAAAAAAGCTGCATTAACAAAAAAGACGGCACCCGACTACGATAAAGTCCCCTTATCGTTCGTCAGAAGACAAATACGGGAAGACACTGTAAGGAAATGGCAGTTAAGATACGAATCCTCCGAAAAAGGCTCGATCACTAAAGCGTTTTTACCTACCGTCCAAGCCGCGAGACGAGCCTTAAAGGACACAGCTCTAACACCCGTGCATGTGCAGATCCTGACCGGACATGGAGGATTCGCTGCGTATCTCCACCGCTTCCATGTAAAAGACAGTCCCTATTGCGTCTGCGACCCTGACTGTGAGGAAACCATCATGCACGTGCTCCTAGAGTGCCCAAGATTCGGCCGAGAAAGAATGGATCTGGAACTGAAACTCCAGACCAAACTGGATCAATCAGCGCTTCCGACCATCATGGAAAATCAGGACATGAGAACACCGTTCCTTGATTTCGCCACCAAAGCCGCCCAAACCGCCGCCAAAGGAAACAGCACAAATGCCAGAGCACTCGCCACCACACCCACAGACGCCTCCGCGCACGACACAGGCCCAGTCACCGCCACCCCCGGCAACGGAACACCATCGTCAGCAACCCAGACCGCAGACTCTCACAACACAATCCTAAACATCTTGGAGCGTGGAGAGCCTGGAGAGCCAGGAATAAAAGTACGAGGTGTGTCCCTCTTCATGGACAGTGACGGTGAAACGGTCGGGGTGAGTTTTTGTCGTGTTACACAAAAACACGTTGCGTTATCGCCCGGTCTATCCTCTCTTTTGAACGGGAGCACGTCACAAACGAGCATGAAACGCAAAACATACGACGCGTTACCTGAGTCGCAAGCAGACACTCATCCATGCCGACTAGTGCAATCGAAAAACAAAACGATTGCACTGTTCTGTTGGGGTGAAGAGTCACCTTTTGCACAGGTCTGCTCAGTGCTTTCAAACATGGGAGAGGTGAAAGGGAACGAACGCAACACACCCCGAAAGATAAGCGTGGATGCAATGGCAATTGAGTCCGAAGCCGGTGAAGTCGCAGACTACGTGGGTTGTCTAAAAGCCTCAGTACATCACGAGGTAATTGTGTACGAGGACCGAGGGCAAAACCTTGACTTCCTCAAACACACCAAGGCAACAGCGACGAAACCCGCCCACAACAAAGAGGACTCGGCCGCACAAAGTGGGTCAGAGCGACTGCAGCAGAGGCAAGAGGCCGAAAAAGAAAGGGAAAAGAGACGGAGCGTAAGCCCGACCGGGGCCACAGGGGTGAGAGGCTTGATAAAGGCATTTGTGGGTGCTCTCGGAGCAGCCATACATATAAACCAGCCAGGTCCATCAAGATCAACGGATCAGCAAGCAGCCGCCGTGTCCAGGTTCCTGAACACACCACCCAAGAAACCCGAGCAGCCACGCAGCAACCGCACGAGAGCCGACAAGGGGCAGGTCAGCCCGCCAAGTCTCTTGCCAGTGGAGAGGCCGCAAGACCACGTAACCAACGCGCTCCTTGAGTTTCAAGCTATGATAAAAGCCAACAGAGACGTAAATCTAGCTACATGCAGCGACATCTTGCAGTCCTTCCAGCTCGGAAATGAGCAGCTGCTGAAGGTGAGACTCGAGGAGGCAGAGGCGGCCATTTATGACAACGACACCAAGCAGATCTTGAAAGGAACAATGTCGGGTCAATACATGGCCGCATACAGCTCGGCGGGGGTTTTTGTGGCGCAAAACGAGGTAGAGTCAAGGCGGACTGGCCAATTGAAATTCCAGAACGTTGGAAACGACCCGGTGGTAGTCACCGCCCGGTGCACAAAAATCATGCTGGATGACAAGATCCTTAACATGGCAGAAACTGTCGATACGGCATCGAACCTCTGGGTAACACCGAAAATCCACTGGGTCAATGGGGTCCCAGGTTGCGGGAAGACAACGTGGGTGGTGGACAGCTTTAGCGAGGGAGACTTGGTTATCACCACGACAACCGAAGCAGCTAAAGATCTGAGGGAAAAGCTGTCGCACCGCTTAGGAGAAGAAGCGAATTCCAAGGTGCGAACTATGGCCTCAATACTCGCTAATGGTTTTAAAGAGCCGGAAAAGTGCAACCGACTTCTGGTTGATGAGGCTCTTATGAACCACTTCGGGGCCGTAGTAATGGCTGCTCGGCTGTCGGGTGCAAGCGAAGTCGTCCTCGTTGGAGATGTCAACCAGCTACCCTACATCGACCGTCAAAATCTCTTTGAGCTGAGCTACAGTCGCCCACATTTAGTGGCAACCATCGAGCAGGAGCTGCTCTGTACGCACCGGAATCCGATGGATGTAGCATATGCTCTCAGAGAAATTTACCCCGGAATGTACTCGTCAAAAAGTCAGGTACAGTCCCTCGAGCTGAAAAGGTTAACTGGCGCGCAAATACCCAAAACGCAACCAAACACTCTTTTCCTGGTCCACACTCAGGAGGAAAAGAGATCCCTCACCAACCAGGGATACGGTACAGGTTGCGGGTCACGCGTCTTAACCATCCACGAAGCTCAGGGGGTAACTTACGAGTCGGTGATAGTTGTCCGAACGCAGACAAGGTCGTTCAAGCTCTTTGACAGCGTCCCACACGCAGTGGTAGCAGTATCGCGGCACACCGTTAGCTGCACATACTACACCGATGGCGGAATGGACGCGATTGGCAGACTCGCAAAGCAAGCGATGGACGCCACCTCAAAGAAAATAACGGACCACAACCTGAAAATGGCCATAAAATCCCGCGACATAAAAGTTATAGAGACGATGATAAAGAAATAAATGGGAAAACGATTCCGCGGCTGACGGGCAAAGACGAGAAATATAAAACGGGGACAATGTAACGTAAATGTAAATGCAGGCTAGTATTTAAGCAGTAGAATAAAATTAATGTGTGTAAATAAATAAATTATAATAAAAAAAAAAATAAATAAATAAATAAATAAAAAAAAAAATAAAAAAAAAAAAAAAAAAAAGGGATAAAAAAAATAAAAAAAAGGAGAACAAGCAAATAACAAGAATAACACAATAAAAACCAACATATAAAAAAATAAAAAAAAAAAAAAAAAAAAAAAAAAAAAAAAAAAAAAAATTTAGTTAAGTTAGTTTAATTAGTTTTAAGATCTATGTAAGTCATTTATAATAGCTTAAGTGCGTGCGTGTAGTGTTATGTACTAAACATCCTGTACAGACGAATAAAAGTGGAGTATAAAACGAACAGGGAAAAATGTAATGAAAAACTAAACAAACAAAAGGCATGAACCACCCATGTTCATGGAAAACCTGACAATCTTATAAAAAAAAAAAAAAAAAAAAAAACCTAACCTAACCTAACCTAACCTAACCTAACCTAACCTAACCTAACCCAAACCTAACCTAACCCAAACCTAACCTAACCCAAACCTAACCTAACCCAAACCTAACCTAACCCAAACCTAACCTAACCCAAACCTAACCTAACCCAAACCTAACCTAACCCAAACCTAACCTAACCCAAACCTAACCTAACCCAAACCTAACCTAACCCAAACCTAACCTAACCCAAACCTAACCTAACCCAAACCTAACCTAACCCAAACCTAACCTAACCCAAACCTAACCTAACCCAAACCTAACCTAACCCAAACCTAACCTAACCCAAACCTAACCTAACCCAAACCTAACCTAACCCAAACCTAACATAACCCAAACCTAACCTAACCCAAACCTAACCTAACCCAAACCTAACCTAACCCAAACCTAACCTAACCCAAACCTAACCTAACCCAAACCTAACCTAACCCAAACCTAACCTAACCCAAACCTAACCTAACCCAAACCTAACCTAACCCAAACCTAACCTAACCCAAACCTAACCTAACCCAAACCTAACCTAACCCAAACCTAACCTAACCCAAACCTAACCTAACCCAAACCTAACCTAACCCAAACCTAACCTTACCCAAACCTAACCTAACCCAAACCTAACCTAACCCAAACCTAACCTAACCCAAACCTAACCTAACCCAAACCTAACCTAACCCAAACCTAACCTAACCCAAACCTAACCTAACCCAAACCTCGAAATTAATTGAATCGAATCGAATCAAATCGAAACGACGCGAATCGAAATGAATTGAATCGAATCGAATCGAATCAAATCGAATCGAAATTAATTGAAGCGAATCGAATTGAAATGAATTGAACCGAATCGAATTGAATCGAATCGAATCAAATCGAATCGAATCAAATCAAATCGAATCGATACGAAATGAAACGAATCGAAACGAATCGAAACGAAACGAAACTAATCGAATCTAATCGAAACGAATCGAAATGAATTGAATCGAAATGAATTGAATCGAATCGAATCGAATCGAAATTAATTGAATCGAATTGAATCGAAACATCAGTCAAACTACGTAAATAAATAAGGCCCGGTTTCTGAATTGAGAATTTTACTAAGTAAATGCTTACGTTTACGTATCGTTAGCAGTAACTGCCGGTTTCTGGATTGAGAAATTGTCTAAGCAAATGGGTAAGTATCGTCCTGTCTCTGCAGATTTCTCACAAAAGAGCGTGACAGAACGTTAGTAAAGTATTTGCTTAACAAAATTCTCAATTCAGAAATCGGGCCCAAGTGTCTTTTAGGGTGGTATTCATGAACGATACTTAAACTGAGATCAAAATGGAACTCTCTTTAAATTTAATTTAAAGTGAGATCAATTTTGAACTTACTTTAAATTGAGTTCAAAATTGATATTCGAATCGAATCCAATCCAATCGAATCGAATCGTTCGAATCAAATCAAATCGAATCGAAACGAAATGAAACGAATCGGAACGAAACGAAACTAATCGAATCTAATCGAAACGAATCGAATCGAAATGAATTGAATCGAAATGAATTGAATCGAATCGAATCGAATCGAAATTAATTGAATCGAATCGAAACGAAATTAATTAAATCGAATCGAATCGAAATGAATTGAATCGAATCGAATCGAATCTAAACGAAACGAAACGAAACGAATCGAATCGAATCGAATCTAATCGAATCGAAACGAAACGAAACGAATCGAATCGAAATTAATTGAATCGAATCGAATCGAATCAAATCGAATCGAATCGAATCGAAACGACGCGAATCGGAATGAATTGAATCGAATCGAATCGAAACAAATTGAATCGAATCGAATCAAATCGAATCGAAATTAATTGAATCGAATCGAATCGAAATGAATTGAATCGAATCGAATCGAATCAAATCGAAACGGAACGAAACGAACCAAATCGAAACGAATCTAAACGAAACGAATCGAATCTAATCGAAACGAATCGAATCGAAATTAATTGAATCGAAATGAATTAAATCGAATCGAATCGAATCGAAATTAATTGAATCGAATCGGATCGAATCGAATCGAATCGAATCAAACCGAATTGAATTGAATCGAAACGAAACGAAACGAAACGAATCAATTCAAATCGAATCGAAAAGAAACGAAACGAAACGAAACTAATCGAATCTAATCGAAACGAAACGAAACGACACGAATCGAATCGAAATTTATTGAATCGAATCGAATCAAATCGAATTGACGCGAATCGAAATGAATTGAATCGAATTAAATCGAATCGAAATTAATTGAAGCGAATCGAATTGAAATGAATTGAACCGAATCGAATTGAATCGAATCGAATCGAATTGAATCGAATCGAATCAAATCGATACGAAATGAAACGAATCGAAACGAAACGAAACTAATCGAATCTAATCGAAACAAATCGAAATGAATTGAATCGAAATGAATTGAATCGAATCGAATCGAATCGAAATTAATTGAATCGAATTGAATTGAATCGAATCGAATTGAATCGAATCGAATCGAATCGAATCGAATCGAATCAAATCGAAACGACGCGAATCGAAATGAATTGAATCGAATCGAATCGAATCGACTCGAAATTAATTGAATCGAATCGAATCGAAATGAATTGAATCGAATCGGATTGAATCGAATCGAATCGAATCAAATCGAATTGAATTGAATCGAAACGAAACGAATCAATTCAAATCGAATCGAAAAGAAACGAAACGAAACGAAACTAATCGAATCTAATCGAAACGAATCGAATCGAAATGAATTGAATCGAATCGAATCGAATCGAAACGAAACGAAACGAATCGAATCGAATCGAATCATTAGATTAGATTCGATTCGATTTGATTTGTTTCGTTTCGTTCGATTAGATCCGATTCGATTCAATTCGATTCGATTCGATTCGATTCGATCCGATTCGATTCAATTCATTTCGATTCAATACATTTCGATTCGATTCGTTTCGTTTCGATTCGATTTGATTTGATTCGATTCGATTCAATTCTATCCGATCCGATTCGATTCAATTCATTTCGATTCGATTCGATTCGATCCGATTCGATTCAAATCATTTCGTTTCAATTAATTTCGATTCGATTCGATTCGATTCAATTCATTTCGATTCAATTCATTTCGATTCGATTCGTTTCGATTAGATTCGATTAGTTTCATTTCGTTTCGTTTCGTTTCGTTTCATTTCGTTTCGATGCGATTTTATTTGATTCGATTCGATTCGATTCAATTCGATTCGATTCGATTCAATTAATTTCGATTACATTCGATTCGATTTAATTCATTTCGATTCAATTAATTTCGATTCGATTCGATTCGATTTAATTCATTTCGATTCAATTCATTTTGATTTTATTCGATTCGTTTCGATTAGATTCGATTAGTTTCGTTTCGTTTCGATTCGATTCAATTCGATTCGATTCAATTCATTTCAATTCGATTCGCTTCAATTAATTTCGATTCGATTCAATTCGATTCAATTCGATTCGATTCAATTAATTTCGATTCGATTCGATTCGATTCAATTAATTTCGATTCCATTCGATTCGATTTAATTCATTTCGATTCAATTCATTTTGATTCGATTCGATTCGTTTCGATTAGATTCGATTAGTTTCGTTTCGTTTCGATTCGTTTCATTTCGTTTCAATTCGATTCGCTTCAATGTATTTCGATTCGATTTGATTCGATTCGATTCGATTCAATTCATTTCGATTCGCGTCGTTTCGATTTGATTCGATTCGATTCGATTCGATTCGATTCGATTCAATTCGATTCGATTCGATTCAATTCGATTCAATTAATTTCGATTCGATTCGATTCGATTCAATTCATTTCGATTCGTTTCGATTAGATTCGATTAGTTTCGTTTCGTTTCGATTCGTTTCGATTCGTTTCATTTCGTATCGATTCGATTTGATTTGATTCGATTCGATTTGATTCGATTCGATTCAATTCGATCCGATTCGATTCAATTAATTTCGATTCGATTCGATTCGATTTAATTCATTTCGATTCAATTAATTTCGATTCGATTTAATTAATTTCGATTCAATTCATTTTGATTCGATTCGATTCGTTTCGATTAGATTCGATTAGTTTCGTTTCGTTTCGATTCGATTCGATTCAATTCGATTCGATTCAATTCATTTCAATTCGATTCGCTTCAATTAATTTCGATTCGATTCAATTCGATTCGATTCGACTCGATTCGATTCAATTCGATTCGATTCGATTCAATTCGATTCAATTAATTTCGATTCGATTCGATTCGATTCAATTCATTTCGATTCGTTTCGATTAGATTCGATTAGTTTCGTTTCGTTTCGATTCGTTTCGATTCGTTTCATTTCGTATCGATTCGATTTGATTTGATTCGATTCGATTTGATTCGATTCGATTCAATTCGATCCGATTCGATTCAATTAATTTCGATTCGATTCGATTTAATTCATTTCGATTCAATTAATTTCGATTCGATTTAATTAATTTCGATTCAATTCATTTTGATTCGATTCGATTCGTTTCGATTAGATTCGATTAGTTTCGTTTCGTTTCGATTCGATTCGATTCAATTCGATTCGATTCAATTCATTTCAATTCGATTCGCTTCAATTAATTTCGATTCGTTTCAATTCGATTCGATTCGATTCAATTCGATTCGATTCAATTAATTTCGATTTGATTCGATTCGATTCAATTAATTTCGATTCGATTCGATTCGATTTAATTCATTTCGATTCAATTCATTTTGATTCGATTCGATTCGTTTCGATTAGATTCGATTAGTTTCGTTTCGTTTCGATTCGTTTCTATTCGTTTCATATCGTTTCGATTCGATTCGATTCAATTCGATTCGATTCAATTCATTTCAATTCGATTCGTTTCAATTAATTTCGATTCGATTTGATTCGATTCGATTCGATTCAATTCATTTCGATTCGCGTCGTTTCAATTCGATTCGATTCGATTCGATTCGATTCGATTCAATTCGATTCGATTCGATTCAATTCGATTCAATTAATTTCGATTCGATTCTATTCGATTCAATTCATTTCGATTCAATTCATTTCGATTCGTTTCGATTAGATTAGATTAGTTTCGTTTAGTTTCGATTCGTTTCGATTCGTTTCATTTCGTATCGATTCGATTTGATTTGATTCGATTCGATTTGATTCGATTCGATTCAATTCGATTCGATTCGATTCAATTCGATTCGATTCAATTCATTTCAATTCGATTCGCTTCAATTAATTTCGATTCGATTTGATTCGATTCGATTCGATTCAATTCATTTCGATTCGCGTCGTTTCGATTTGATTCGATTCGATTTGATTCGATTCGATTCGATTCAATTAATTTCGATTCGATTCGTGTCGTTTCGTTTCGATTCGATTAGATTCGATTCGATTTGATTGAATTCATTTCAATTCGATTCGCTTCAATTAATTTCGATTCGATTCAATTCGATTCGATTCGATTCAATTCGATTCAATTAATTTCGATTCGATTCGATTCGATTCAATTAATTTCGATTCGATTCGATTCAATTCATTTCGATTCAATTAATTTCGATTCGATTCGTTTCGATTAGATTCGATTCGATTCGATTTGATTCGATTCGATTCGATTCAATTAATTTCGATTCGATTCGTTTCGTTTCGTTTCGTTTCGATTAGATTCGATTCGATTCGATTCGTTTCGTTTCGTTTAGATTCGTTTCGATTTGATTCGTTTCGTTCGATTCGAAACGAAACGAAACGAATCGAATCAAATCGAATCGAATCGAATCGGCTATTGCTAGATTCATGGTGCGGTCGGCCACAATCTCAGATACCCCATGGCAGCTCTTATCGCGCGCGGCATAAGGGCGCCAATCGAACAAAAAGGGGTATCTGAGACTGTGGCCGACTGTACACATGGTATGACAACACGTCAGACTGTACACTTTTGTTGTAAAATCGCCCGTAACGTAACCCAGCAAAGTGCTAGCGTGTAAGGGTCGACGTGCTGTCGTATGTACTGATTCAAGTATCAAAACTTTAACTGCCCATATCTCCTAAACGGCTAATGCTAGACCCATGTTTCACCTGGGGGTTAGGTGAAACATGGGTCCTAACCCAAACCTAACCTAACCCAAACCTAACCTAACCCAAACCTAACCTAACCCAAACCTAACCTAACCCAAACCTAACCTAACCCAAACCTAACCTAACCCAAACCTAACCTAACCCAAACCTCGACAACTGTGCCAAAATTTGGCTTTACACGATTTATATTTCCTATTTTTCGTTCGTTTCCTGGGCTATGAGAGGATGGAGAGGCGAACCAAGCTAGGTTAAAGAAATCTCACGTCGGAATCTAGGATTCAGCAACTCAACAGCCTGCCCACTCGTCACCTTGCTCACGCCCCGAGGTATCAGCATCAAGCGATACCCGGGACCCCTTCCCCTCCTCCTGTGGTCACCAGTCCTCCCACACGCAGCACCACCACCTAGAGCCTTCAACAGCAACAGGCTCGATCAGGCCGAACCTATCGTCTAACGAATAGAGCCGCGGAGCAAACCCCAGGTCTTATTCTTTTTTCCCTTTATTCCCCCGTGAAGTAGGTACGGTCGGCCACAATCCCAGATACCCCAAGGCAGCTCTTACCGCGCGCGGCATAAGGGCGCCAATCGAACAAAAAGGGGTATCTGAGACTGTGGCCGACTGTACCTATGTATACCTACCGTATCTACCTAAGATGGGCACCTTTGGTACCTACCTACCAACATTACAGTACGTTCACCGTTTCCATCTGCGTCTGTGATTAATAAAATAGAAGTTAAAAACTAAAACCCGACTACTAAAAGGCTCAAAACAAGCCCGGTTCATCCTTAAAATAGACTCATAGATAATTAATCGTAGTCGGAGGCCATCGGTTTATCAAATGCCAATGTGGTGTCCTCCGACTACGATTAATTATCTATGAGTCTATTTTAAGGATGAACAGGTCTTGTTTTGAGCCTTTTAGTAGTCGGGTTTTAGTTTTTAACTTCTATTTTTTTTTCGAGCTTTTTAGTAAGTCATTTTGGACGATCACCCAGAATAGAACCAAGAAGGGCAAAAAAAAAAACACATTTTGGAATTTTTTGTTCTATTTGTTATGTTGACGCTACATATGTTATACATTTTTGAAAAGGTCTTTTAAAGCCCTTTCATTTGATACCCATGACGATGGTATCCGATAATTTTAATTTTTAGGTCCACCACTTTAGGGCGCAGCACAGCCGCCATCTTGGTTTTTTTCAAAATTAAAGTATCCTATGTTACCTGGGTGATTAAGACGAATCCAACGACACCTCATTTGTTGAAATCGGCCGAGCAGTTTAGGCTCTGCGAGGGAACAGATGAACACACAAACATACATACATACATACATACATACATACGCTGCTAAAATCATAACCCTCCTTTTTGCTTCGCGTAGTCGGGTAAAAATTAAATAATCATCATTCCTTCAATTCGGTACTTTTAATCACAGTCACAAACGCAGTTTATTCAATGTATTCATAGCGTGACGTCACTCACTTCTCTTCTTATCTGTGTGTCTAACAAAAAAAACTGCGACTTACATTTCAAAAAAACAACCGACCAATCAACGCACACCTCAAACAACCAATCAAATCCTGTCTCATTGCTCACTTCTCGTAGAAATTATCAAAAATCGCCTAAGTTGATGCCATACAAATCTGACAGTTTGAAGTCAATTTTCTTTCGCCATTTACACCCTCAGGAAGTGTCTCGAGCTCTCGGGAATGGTGCATCCTCGTGCGGCGCCTCGCCGTCATCCTCTTGGGCGCAGTTCTGGCCGCGCTGCTTCATCCCGTGAGTCGCAAAATCTACAAATGTACTTTTGATAGCGCCATCTCTAGGCAATTATGAGCCCTCCACGTTATAGGTGGCGTTTGCGTTGTCAACTTGCTGTCAGTGAAGTGTCAAAGTATAGTCGACAGAAAGTATACATAACTGTTTAAAGGTTGACATGGTGTCCACTGTAGGTACTAAAGCCAAGAGGAAAGGATGGTATGCGTCTGCTGGCCTTTGACTGGTTCGCCTAACCCAGGGGTCGGCAACCTGCGGCTCTTTCGATAAAAGTTGCGGCTCTTCAGTTCCTGATGCAAAAAAATTACATAATAATTTAAAGATAATAAATTCAATGTATTTTCCGGGCGCTGTGCACGCGTCTGTCCTATTTACATAGGAACCCTCGGGTAGATAATGTAATTAAAGGATGAACTCTCGCGTTACTGTCCTATTTGTATAGAAAATATCTATTTTTGATCGAACATCGTGCAAGTGTGGTCTATTTAGAAAAAAAAAAAAATTAAGAATTTCAAGCGCGTTTTTATTTTTACAACAGTAATTTATATCGGGTATGATTTAAACGGCCGGCAGTATATTCAGCTCTAAAATGTTTTTGGTTGGCAAAAATAGCTAATTGAGCGGCAACTAGTGGCCAGCAAGAATAAAAAAAAATGGTCGGCAAGTAATGTCATATTGGGCAGCTCCAAAATTGGTTGCATAACTAATTAAGTATATGTTCAGCCATAAATGTAATTGAAAGGCAAATTGTGAGCTACATTTAATTCAGTTTTGGCAAGCTGTTAAACTATTTTTGGTTGGCGAACTAACATTTTGTTCTTACAGCAACAAATATACGCAACCTCTGTGCTGCATTAAGTAATTGAAAATCATTTAAATAATTAATGATTACCTACCTAACCTACGGTTATTTTATTTGGTTAACTAGGTAAATAAAAATATTATGAATTGTATATTTAAATCAAAATGATTTATTTACAAAAAAAAGAGCATTAGGCAGGAACTAGGTATCATGTACTGATTATAAAAAAAATAGTTACTTACGAGTATTAAATTTGGCAATAACGATAGAAAATATATGTCGGATAACGAGGGAGGGATTGAGCTATGGCATGAGAATACTGAAGACTGTCAGGATGTTAATACTCACTTACAAGACATTGTGGGCGTAACGTGGGACACTCTAGGTAGGTTAGGAATAAAACACACGTGTTTGTGCCAAATTGCTTAGTGGAATTTATTTAGCAATAGGTGGCACTGAATCTACGTTGCTTCCAAGCATAAACAGACCGGGAAAGAAGCAACAAGAAAACCCGTCTGGACATCTCTTTCTTTTGATCTTTAGAGGTAGTTACAATAATTAGGTACACAGTAATTGCTTACACATACAGGCATGGAAATACAATAGAATTGGAACAGTACTCACGTTACCTTTCTTGATGTTCTACTCACACTTGAACACTATGAAATAGCACTGACTCTATAGCAATATTCGACTAGGACAGTAAAGTTACAGAAACGTGGTAAGTTTAGCAAAGAGCCGACCACACAACCTTCTCGGTCCGCTGTCGGTCGTGAACTGTCGCGTTTGAGGCGCGCTCCGCACTTAAATAGACTCGACGGTCACGCTATACCTCGACGCGAGCCCTGATTGGTCGAACCGCGCAGGGTTGCCAAAGTTTGCTTGACGTTTCGTTCATCGAACTAAACTAACTTCTAATCTGTGAACCGACAACTTGGTTGGATAATCTGTGATGAGTAATCTATGACTTTGTTTACAATCAACTGTCAAAATACGTCTACAATGATTCTTCAGCTCGAACGATGTTTGATGTTGCTTTTCACAATGCGACATATAGATTAAAAAATCTAAGGTGCTAAATAAAAAAAAAACTTGGTTATTTCTTCTTTCCATCTTCTCTTTCGTGACTACTTATAGGTTCAAAGATCAAGTAACTTGTATTGTCACTGCAAAAAATCAGTGTCAAATTACGTTAATCTTAATTCGTCAAATGACAACGCCCACACGCCATTGGCCGCTCGTGTAATCCGCTTTTCCAGTAAAATCGCACATCAACTAAACGTAATGAAGCTCATTTTAATTTATTTGCTAACCAATACTTTAATTGGCAGACCCATCAATATTATCCGCTCCTAGGAACGCGCGCAAAAAACACAAAACAGTTGAAGGCGCAACTTCCGGACCGACCGCCTGCCGTCACGAGTATGCCACTTGAGACGCAGTTTAGACCCATAAATAATGGTCGTTTCGCTTTGAAGTGTTTGGAGACTTTGTTAGTAATATAAACAAGAATGTCGTTGTATGCTTTGTCAAGTTATAAGTTGAATGGTTTCGTTTTTAATAGCTGTGTAAACAAAGTTAGTGGGAATGTCACGCTCTTGTTACAGAATATTGACATTATTACGAAATCAAGATCGATAACCTATAGATGTTTTATGCTTTTTGGAATCGGGAATAGTTGCCTGATAATTCTACAAGTTTATTTCATATAGCTGTATAGAGAAAATAAAAAATAACTTGAAACAAAAAATGGTGTTACTTTCTTGGCAAGTGGTGATTGCGCGGTGGTTTTAAATTGGTATTCTGTGTAAGTTGTATAAAGTATAGACCTGAAATATATATATCATCTAAAACTAGACTATGTTAGGAATGTTACGATAAAAGATCAATTACATTATATTAAAATAATTCGAGAGAAATAGAGGCTTGAAATGAACACTAGATTTTGCCATTTTCTCCTTTTGGTTTCTATTTAGTTTTATGTGTGTTTTTTGTATGACTATATCTCTAGATTAACACTTATTTTTGAAGAATGCCTAATTAGCTCTGTAATTTAATATGATTTTGTGTATAGATAGGACGAAAACATCGTAAATTTATCCTATTTCTAATTACCAATTTGCTGCAGGATATTGGTTAACCCTTGCGCAATTAATTGGTACTGCGTATAAAGGCCACAACACATCTGACTATTTTCTAGGTACCCATTTACTTTTGTATAAATGAAACCAAAAATGTATGTGAAGGATATTATAAAAAAAATATATTCACATTTATTTCTGATGGTAACCTTAAAAGCTGTGTTAAGAATATCTTATAAAAACAAAAATGTATGTAGGTATGTGAAACCAAAAATTTACTTAGGTGAAGGATATTACTATTATTATACAAGGTGTTACAAAATATAAGTCCAAAAAAAAATTTTATTTCTATCAATTTAAGTAAAAAAAACATGTAAGCAAATATTCTAAGCAAAAATTCGTTGAAGTAAAAAAACATTTTTTTTAAGCAAAAATTTTTTTAAATCCAAAAAAAAAATTTTATTTCTATGAATTGTTGCGGGTCGGCCTCCTTTAGCGCCCCCATTCGTATACCCCTACGCCGACAACCCGCCACAAGTCCAGCAAGTCCAACAACCTTCGTAAGTATAATCCGCGCGCGATGAAAATGGGATGGAACTTTGTCATAGTCTATCGTCAATATACTTTAATTTACTTTGAAAAGGTTGCTTCGACGCGAGTTTGCTTACCGCGCGAGTCTCACTCACTTCCATCAAATTCTCATCCATGCCGTTCAGTGCCGTGATCAGCCACATTAGCTACGACCCTTAGACAGAAACGCTTATTGAATAAGGGCAAATTCATATCCAAAGCATAAAGACACACAACCATCAAGTTTTAAAATTGCAATCATTTACGAATCTTTCTATAGTTCTTACCACTTTGAGGTGTAATTGATACTTCAGTAATGCGAGAACACTTTCTTACGCCTCAAAGTGGTCTATTTTAAAGAAAAATGGCACAAAATAAGTATTGAATTACTTACCTTGAAAGTACACCTCCAACTGGTCATTGAAAAATGCAAAATAACTGTATCTAACCGACTATAACTTAGTTTGTGACCTGTCACAATAACATTTACTTAGTAAACAACCTAACTACACAAAAGCAATCAATCTAAATACATGTAAACTAATGAAATAAGAACGAAAACAAAAGCACCCACGGAACACGAATCGCCTTCCCGTCGTACCGTTTTGAAGTGACTGGCGTTTGAACTGCGAGGGCGATGGAACGAATCATTGTATGGACGCGTCATTCGGAATTTTGCAAGGAAGAGATAGAAACAGTAAGTCAGGCACTAGTTTAATGGGTGTGAAGGGGATAGTTAATTTTCTGGTATGTGTTGGCTATGGACATTTTAGTGTCCGTGCGCACGAAATTTGAAAAAAGTGGTTGGCAAATTTTTAGCCACTCTTCCTAGGAGCAGCTAAAGCTTACAGATACTATTTTTGAGCTAACCAATCGTTTAATCTTGCCGACCAATTAATTATTCTGCCTATCGTTCATTTATTTCGCAAACAAAATAATTATTAAGCTGACACAACATTTTATTTCTTGCTGTCAATATTATAATAATTTTTTGCTAACCACTTATTGCGAATCATTTTGATTTTATTGCCGGCAAAAAAATTTTTCGCTGCTCAAATGAAATTAATAAAAGCTGCAATTTCTTGCTGACCAAATATTCGATGTTGGTTGCTGATGGGTGTGAGGTGTCGATAAATTAAACACAAAAGTCGATATACACAGTAGAATGTATTTACAGACACACGCTCGCGGGAGCGCGTGACGTCACAAGTACTCACAAGGGAGCGCACACTTCTTCACATCGTCTCAGTAGGTACATTGTTTGTATCAGATCTTCAGAAGAGTTTCATAAAAAAGTAACTTCTAAAAATATCAAATTAAAAATTCTCCTTTTATTTATAGTTATCATTTCATCTAGGTAGGTATACTTGGCATAAAAAAATAAAAATAAACATTCTTTACAAAAAATATTCATAACAATCTCAGGGACGCGTCCGGAGTCCGGACTGGACTCACTCACTCACTCACTCACTCACTCACTCGCTCGCGGACTGTCGCTAGCGGCACTACTCGAGCGGGGCGAACGAAACAGTCCACCGAGAACTACACCGTAACGTTCACCGTAGTATGGCACTGACACCGCACCCTCACTGTCACTAGTTGGTGTCGGGACACTTGGTCTTACCGTCGAGCAGCTTGCGCCACAGGTCGAACTGTTCGTGTCGCCGCACCATGTGTATACTGACGCCGCGCTGCACCGCGCACGGGTGCGGCGACACGTGCCGGTTGTAGAACTGCGGCGCGTGCACGCGCAGCACGCCGAGCCGCGCCGCCAGCACGCCCGTCACGAACACGTCCTCCAGCCGCACGTAGGGCTGCGGGCCCGCCGCGCGCAGCAGCGCAGGGATCACGTCGGTGCTCATGAGGTAGGCGGGGCCGGTGGTGAAGTCGGGGTAGCGGGCGGGGGGGTACTGCAGCGGTGACACGTAGTACTTGGAGCGCGCGGTGCGCTTGGGCGGCGAGCGGCGGATCACGCGCCCCCACAGCGTGCGGGGCGCGGGGTGCGCGGAGATGAACCGCAGCAGGCGCGGCACGTTGATGAACATGTCGTCGTCCGTCTTCAGCAGGCGCGGCGCGCGCGGACAGTACGTGGCGGTCCACTCCAGCAGCGACAGCGTCTTCAGCGTCAGGTTGGAGTACGAGTCGACCGAGTTACCGATGATGATGTCGCCGTACAGCGCGTCCTCGGCCTCTATCGCCGGCATCATGGCGGCGGGCGGCGCGCCCAGCACGAAGGCGAGCGAGACGTCGCGGCGCGCGGCGTAGTGTCCCCAGGTGAGCCGCACCGAGTCACGCGCCTCCGCGTGTGAGGGCGCCGACGTCACCAGGATCAGCAGCTTGGTGCGCGCGCCCAGCGACGGACACAGCTCGGGGTGCGCGCGGTAGTGACCCGCCACGTACAGCTCCTGCGTGAGCACCGGCCGGGGCCCGGGCGGGGGGCTGCTCCCCGGCGGCGCGGGAGGGGAGGCAGGCTCGGGCGCGGTGTTGTTGCCGGTGACGGCGGGCGGGCCGGCTGCGGGCGGCGACAGGACGCGCGCGGGGACGGGGCGCGGCGGGGGGTGCGGTGTCACAGTGGTGAGCTGGTGCAGTAGTAACAGAGCGACAGCGCCGAGGGCGGCGAGAGCCAGCGGCGCGCGGCGCCACGTCCACATACTACTGTCCGCGCGCGCGCACCACCCCGCCCGACTGAGGACAAGACACACAACAACACGTTAACAGAAGATAACACACAACAAACAGGTTATTATTTCTACATTTCAGAAAAAAATATGCAGGAGAGATCGGTACAATCACGTGGTTATACAGGGTGTCCCGAAATTCAACATCAAGCTGAAATTGAGTGAAATTACAGGGCAAGTCATAACGGTACTGGAAAAGGTAACAAAAAAATCCTAGCCACTTCGTTCAGAAATTATAACAATTTCTTTGAAGATTTTTGAATTATTCACTCAAGACCAGGGCCCTTAGCCTGTAACGCAATGGCGGATCAATGGCGTCCCGGCAGAAGGACAAAACCGGGCTCTCCTCGTTTTTCTCCTACGACCAGAGAACTAATCCTCTAGAATTAGAATCAAAATATTATTTGCTGTACTACATTAACATTAAAAGGACAGACAGCGTTAACAAATCGTAATTGAAGTCGTCACCTGACAGCCCATTTTGGCACCATTGTGTTACAGGCTAAGGGCCCAGATGAGGTAGGTTATCGTAGGTTTATAGTGGTCGCAGATGTTGTAATTTTGCCAAATTTTTTTTAACAATAATATTCTTAACTAGCTTTTGCCCGCGACTTCGTCCGCGCAGACTTAGTTTTTTTTCCGTTATCACAATAAAACATAGCTTATAGCACTCAGCAATAACGTAGCTTCCCATCAGTGAAGGATTTTTTATAATCGGATGAGTAGTTTTGGAGATTACGCCCTACATACGTACATACTTACAAACTTTTCCTCTTTATAATATTAGTGTTGATAGCTAGTGGTGATTATGCAAATTGTACCTAGCATATTTTTTACCACCTAGTAGGTATGATGTACTTAAAACACACCCCCTGCACTATCAAAGCGTTGGCCCGAGATTTCGATCCCGTGGACCACGCGTTGTTGTCTGCTTCTACCAAACTGAACTGAGCAAAGATGCAGATACCTACTGTTATAGGCGTCTAACTGATTTAACGCGGGTTACCTACATTTCAAGAAACCCTCAAAGATTATCTTTTCTTTTTAGCCCTACCCTATTATTTTGAGTCCGCTAATCTGCTACTCCTTATTGCAAACTTTCAGTCTGGGTTGTCTCTGTTCAGTTGGTCTCGCCCCAAGTCTTCGTGCCTTTGTGGCCTTTGTGGTCGTTGTGGACACTGCATCTACCGATGTTAGATAGCCCTAATGCGTAGTTTGATACCCAAGTACACACGACAGCACGTCAGACTGTACACTTTTGTTGTAAAGTCGCCTGCAACGTTACCGAATAGAGTGCTAGCGTGTAAGAGTCGACGTGCTGTCATGTGTACATCTCGTTTGCTTGCGCTGTTTGGTGAATGAATATTTATCAGCATTCGCTGCAGTACGTCACAGGTCTCAACATATCTCTGGCGTTCAATAAAACTGTAAAAGATCTCCAACAGAGCTAGCTAGCGTCACCTACTCGTATTATAGGCACAAAGTTACTTAACAGAGAAAAACTTTAAGAAATTTTATTTTATTTAATCGCATCATACCATTTCAAAGAGAATGATCATAATAATTGGGTTCTGACACCTGAAAATATGAGATAATATCAGGAGATACTTAACCATATTATTTCTATCACATTGAATAGTGTTTTTTTTCTATGAGCTACTCTTCTAAAACACCCAACGCGTCTTTTTAGCATCTACGATGCCATAGTCTGAAACAACCGTTTTGAATCGTCGGTCTTATTCTTCTTTCGTGTTGAAAGTGACACACACACGTCGCGCTGGGGTCGCCTCCAGGAAATCCGATAAGCTGGACTGGGGAGCATCAGGACAGGTATGACGACGCGAAGTTGTCGGTATGGTTTAAGATTGTAACAAAACATCTCTTCTGGCTCTATTTCTCACATATCTTTCATGCGGGCCACACCACCACGCAGGCCGTTCAGGGATTTTCACATGCTCCAATCTTCTCGTCAGTCTGAAGTATGTGGAAAGCCTATCAGAGTTGTCAACAATGAATAGGCGACTATGATATTATGTAAAAGTGCACCGGTCCAGTGTCCAGTCCTAGGTACTTACTTAATGGAAATAAAGCGATCATGGTACTAATGTTACACCATCAATAGCTGATGTTATGCGACTATGGTCGCTCGGGACTCTACACTTGCACAGTACGCACAGCTGATTTTTTGGTCAGAACATCGTATCTTTATTTTTCTTCGAGGTCTGGTGCATCCTATTCTTCCCTGAATAACCAGCAATCAGCAATGCACTCAACGGACGTCCCATTTCGTCTGGCCAAAAGATCTCAGGATGCAACCGCAACTTTGTAAAGAGCTTTGATAAAACTGCCGGATGCAGAGTTTTTAAAGTAAGGATTTATTGGCTCTTTCAGATTGTACGTAGCTATCACTGAACTTATGTTTTTTGCCTGTTTTGAGTAATTAAACTTATAGATTTTTCCTTTATTGCTTTGTTGATATACCATTTTTGTGACAGTGACTGATGACAGCGATAATTAAAAACAACTTCTTCACTGTTGTGCATCGTTTGAGTTTTGCGGCACATTTGGGCCTGTTTGGTGCATTAAAATTCACCGTTGTTCAGTTTTCGATGGATTTACGAAAGTAAACAGCTCAACGCTACGTGATGACAGAGGGTCTTTGGTAAATGGTTTTGTCGTTCACTTTTATACAAATAGCCACTATATGATAATCTTTGTGTGTTTATTTTGCTCCTAAGCACCAAAGCGTGATAATATGTAGCCTATATGTTATTCTGATGTCTCAGCTATCTACATTCCAAATTTCATCCAAATCCGTCTAGCGGATTCCGCGTTATAAGGTAACAAACACACTCACTCACTCACTCACTCACAAACTTTCGCATTTATAATATAAGTAGGATAACCATGCTGTCTAATCGCATTCGTAAATCAAACAATAAACCCCTTCAGTTGAATACAAACAAAGTTTGATAAAGTCTTACTTAGAAAAATTATTTTACTGAAAAAAGCTCGTAATGTGGTCATTTATTCGACAATCTTCTTTGAGCAAAAGGGGACCTGCGGGCTACTTTGATTAGGCGCCAGAAAAGTTGTATGGAATTTCATTAATGTCGTGTTTTGCGGCCAGAAAAACTGTATAAAAATCCATTAATGTCGAGTTTTGTTTCAAAATAGAACTCAAAAATCAAGCACAAAAAGTATTTTTTTAGAATTTGGCTGTTTGGGTGCTGGCAGTCTACAAATTGCATAGAAAAAAAAAGCGCGGCCATATTGTTTTCGCCGCTTTGCGCGATGTTCGAAGTGATTTTTTCTGTGCGTGCTGTTTTTGTTGTAAATAAAAGTGAACTCTTCAGGCAACGAATCCTCCGATTCAATATGTTTAACAACGCCGAACATAAAAAGGAAGCGAAATAAGATATTTAAAGGTGCCTATTGCCACCGAAGTCAAAGAAAAAATACAAGTTTATCTGCGAAAAGTTTGCGGAATGGAAAATCAACAGAAAGTAAACTAAGACAAAAGGTAAGCTGGTTCTATTTAAATTACTCGCATTGTTTGAGTAAAGCACTATACAAGCCTTGGTCTGCAATGAGTGCGCTGCTGGCCACGCTATGATGGCCTCGAGCTTAGCTACGCTCTCGGCAGTCAAGCTTGGTCATCACTGCAGCCAGATAAAAGAATCACAAAATGAAAAACTCCGAATTACCTAGGTACCTACAATCAAAGCAAAAAACATAATGATAATGGGTGATTCTCTGAAATTTCATTATTCGACTGATTCATATGGCACAAATTTAATTTCACTTTCAGCACTGTAACACATGTTTATATGAAAATAGGTATACCAAAGAACATATATTTGAGTGAGGGACTGATTTTTATAAAATAGTTTTTGAGATATCGACGTTCAAATATTTTGTGCCCAGATGAATCAGAATTTGTTACAGATGAATCAGAAAAAGAAAGAAAAATGAACAACTTTATGTAGATATGAGCTCTGTGTTAAGAAAAATTTAATATTTTAATAACTACAATAATCTGTTTTAATGAAAACAATGATCAGTAATCATATCACGGAAAAAAATCGAATACAACAATAATTCTTGTAAAACATTTTTGAAACTCTAAAACAGTATACATATAATAATAATTCTGTATTGAGAGCATATTGTCATACAAAAGAATTTGTGTCTTTTGCTAATATTTGAAATACAATACAATTCTGTTCAGTACTAGAAAATTATTATAATTGCTACAATACACTATAATATCAATTATTAATGTGATATGATTATAAATAAAATTCTAAATAAAAATGCACCATAGACTTAATTCTATGGCATGCACGCATTAATAACAAGATGACTTCGAACGCTATCAACACACGACCAACACAACTAAGGCCGAGGAAACATGCAGTAGTATTGATGCTGACTAATTTAGAAATTCTAAGTATTTACACAGAGCGCGGGAAATCCCCATGACCATAATCAAATAAGTCAGATGTGTCATACATAGTCTAAAATGAAAAAAAAAAGGACTCCTTATGTTGTCATTTTATTTGTGTTCTTTCTCTCCATATTGGTATAACCTTTGCCTTTGAATGTGAATCACACAGACCGAGCGCCGAGCGCCGAGCGCGCAGCCATCGTCGCACTCAACCCGCGCTCTGCCGCCGTTTGTCGTAACGTTATCTCGCGAGTTAAGTGGCCAGCGCCGCATCTCTCGACTTACATAAATCATCAAAACTTATTTGCTCGACATCCAACTGCGTCACTTTAAATCATAATGCAAATACCGAACTAAATACATGGATTAGGAACAATTGCGGTTATTAACAATCTGTGCAGCGGATGTTTGAAACACACGATCAATAAACAGACGAGACGCTCAACTCAGACTCGACGGAAGACAAAAACTTCTACTATCTATCACAAACAAGCGAAGGACTGAACCTAAAACACTCCTATGGCGATACGAAAACTCTATAGATGGAATGTTACAAAATATTACAATAGTCAGATTCGAACATATTAAACTCACGCTAGATGATTATGAGTATGTATACCTAAACAGGACGAGTTTCTGTAAGATTGCCTGTATGCCTGTAAGCAGCTAGTGAAAGATTTGCTTCATTTGCTAATAATATTATGCTGTGCTGTACTTAAATAGTACATAATATTTAGATACACCCGCCTCGAGTATAAATTTTCTTGATTAAACCAATATAGGTTGTTGTTTTATGCAAAAAATGTAACTTTTCAAAGTGATCATATAAATTGTTGTAGATATAAATTTAGAAAGTATGCTTAAAATAGTTTTAATTTGTTCATGTGAAAAGTTGTTAAAGGTGCTCCAGCCTGCCAACATGATTATTTGGATGCTAACGTAAGCCTTGACTGTGTTTTGGTTGTATGTATAATTAATGTGTATGTTTAATAAAGACTTTTAAAAATCAATCAATCAGTACATAATAGCAATAACATTAATTTTACGATCAAACCGTACAAAATTACAAATCTCGTGTTTAGCAACACTGTAGGGGAACAATTCAATGACTTTGACGTCATCGACGAGCTCCATTGAAACACACACGCGCTTACCGCTTACCTACACCGGGTAGGCGCGAGATATCTGTTTGAAACGAAGACGCCGTCGTTCTTCTGAGACGTGTTGGTTTATGTTTGAACCAAATCTGAAGACATGTTTGTGAGCGAGTGCTAATTAACAGCACCGGAAACCACTCGCAGCCGCGCGCTCAGCGCTCACCTAACAAACCACTACGAGTCTACGACACAGTTAGCACTTGGACAACACAATCACATGAATAATGTTCCAATATCCTGCTTACAATCTAGATAGCTATCTAATTCAATCAACGGGTGAATGAGATTATGCTTAACAGGTTTGAACATTGCGACTGCCATTCCGGTTCTAACCACCCTGTATTTACCCCACCGCGAGCAGCAGCTGATGATTACACGATTGTTCGGTTCATTGATTCGTATCAATCGAAATACATTATCGAACTGATAACCAGTTAACTTCAGTTGGGAGTACTTGGGAGACAGACAACACAATAAGCAGAAAATATGTCTTAGACGTTCTATAAATAGAAACAATAATTTATTAAATCAATCACCTTTGAGAATCCAGGTCTGTGACTTCCGAGCACAGATCTCGTCAGCGGATGAATCAATGAGTCACCCAAAGTATACCGATGACCGCACAGCGTGTCCTTATAAACGAAACTATCCCGTTAATGAACTCTGTTCCAAGTTGGCACATGGCTTCGGCGCTGCCGCGACTGGCTGCACACACATGCGAGCGGCGGGGCGGCGCGCGCGGCACTGCCTGCCTACCTGTGTCTACTGTCTAGTGCCTGCACCAGCCACCAGCAACCAGCCGCCAGTGTGTGGCGCGACCTCCTCCTGTCACTGTCAGCGACACGGCGACACCTCGCCGTGACGTCACGACATGCTGCGGTCGTCCGTCAGCTGAAACCTCAAAGACGACAACCCATTGGGCTGTCCCCTCTCACTCCCAACCTTCAATCGGTTCGCGATCAAATGAGTGAATAGGAGTGAATTGATCGGCGTTAGAGAAAACCAGACGGGTCAAAGAGGTAGTAGGCAAGGCTCGGTAAGCAGCCCGTTAGATTGGAGTGAGTTGATTGACGAGTTTTCAGATTCGTCTTGAAAGTCTCTAATATTGTTTGCTTGGCCACTCAATAGGGCTCTACTCTCTACTATTATACAGTTGTGTGGCACGCACCACCGCGACCACAACTGACCACTAATAGGCATCAATAAGTGGTTGTGTGTTCCAAGAAGCGGCTCACGGTAGCCGCGGCGACATGCGACAGGCTGCAAGTGTCGCTTCCTTCCCGTAGCCTGCAACTTGACATCGCGGAGTGAATGACGCTCGAGTCTCACGCAAGGCGCTATCAATGGGACCTAAATAGAGGTCGCACTCAATGGAGAGCTAAAATAACCAACATTCACAAATGGTAGATTTGGTCTCTTTACAGCTTACGCAAAGATTTATGTGAATTGTTCTCAGAAATAATTAAACGATGTGCACGTCTTCAAAGTCAACTGTTTGGGGTAATATGCAAGAGCCAGCTGTCAAACGTTCGTGACGCACCCGTGAGCTGTTCAGTAAATGATTATGACCAACCTGGACGGTGAATCAATATCAAGATTAGTACTACCGCGATACAGATACACACTACTGCTAGTAGTTTTGATTTGCATTGTTTGGAGCGATCTCGGAGAGCACCTTCCAGTCACGTGATGTGTCTGTCTGGCGGCAGCGGCAGCTGACAACAATAGTGTAATCCGATGTCGTCGAGTGTCGCAACGAGCGACTCCTCGCCTGTATCGCGGCGACCTTCGCGAAACAACAATAACTATCGAAAATTGATAATTCAGCAATTGCCATTTAGTTGGTTCCTCCAGCGCACCGCCGCGCAAGCACGTTGCGTCAGCGACCTCACGCGCTCCTCCGATTTGATTTATTGCGTAAATCAAATTAATGACCTAATGTGGGCAATTATTTAGAGAAGTGGAAGTATGTTTTTAAGATTACCAATTTATTTGTGGTGGAGCGGCGCGTGCCCCACTCAACCTTCGCTCGGCGCCGACGCCGCGCCGGCCTCGCGCCGCGTCCCGGCCTCGGCAAACTAACAAGTTGTTCCATGAAAACGACCGATAGGTATTACCCATTTACATGCTTTACGACGAGGTAAAGCCATCTTACTCGTACTATGTAGGTAGGTACATCAAGTTATAATTGTAAAAAGGGTAATTTATTTATTTTCTCGCGACCATTGTCCGCGGCTCGACTACCGGTGGTGCTGACCGTGGAGAAAAAGTTCGCAAGAAAATCTGCGACTTAGACTCCTTCATTATCTAATTATTTACCTTGTCGTTACTGCTGAGTTGCTGACAAGGCCTACAAGGCTTCTAGAATGCTGCTGGAGTGGACAAGCATACTCTATCTCTATTCTTATACCAGGCTCTACATACAAAGTGTCTGCTACGTAGTCAGTTGACCCGTAACTTTTTTTACAGTTCTAGTAGAATAGATACAAATAAAAAGGCGACAGCTCGTCACTTCCTGGCCCGACGGAAAGCGTCAGACGCGAAGCCTCAACAAACAGTCTTGCGCACACGATGGTATCAACCAAACCGATCTGATCGAGCTGATAGCTCGCAGAAGGACAGAAGCCGCATCCGCCGAGCGCCGAGCTCGGGCCTCGTCTCATCCATCACCGCGACAACATCAGTGCTTTGTCGCAGTTATTAGCACTTGACTCGTTAAATGACATCGCGCTGGGAACTGCGCAACACATGGCTGGGAGTTATTATCAGGCATACGCAAGGATAGATAACTGCGACAGGGTTAAGTATCAAATTCGATTCAATGGATTTCGATCCAAATTGGAGTCCATACTCTTGTATAGGTTCGTGCCAATAAATTATGCTTTTGTGGACAAGTGTGTGACGGTATGTTGTTAACAGTCAGCTGCTTCTTGATAGCTGTCAACATACATATTCACACCTTGTTTCGAGTGGGTCTTCTGGTGCAGTGGTGTCTGTTCGCGGCGAAGGTCGCAGGGAACCTGTTCCTTACTGCAACCACCATTAATTACCTACATGCTCGCTACACTGACACTTCTGGACACCTCCCTTGAAACCAACTATATGAGTCGAGAGCTCACCAGTAGGCACAGCCAAGCCTGTGCGGCTGCTAGTTACTCGCTGTTATACAACTTATTAGCGCCAAGCCGAAGCCAAACTGGATCCTTTGGTCGGTGCAGTTGAGTACTTGACATCCTGCACTCGCCTGTGGTGGGTCATAAGTATTGGACCTGATGAGCTGCAGTGTACACCGGCGGTCAGTCATGAGCTGCAGTGTACACCGGCGGTCAGTCATGAGCTGCAGTGTACACCGGCGGTCAGTCATGAGCTGCAGTGTACACCGGCGGTCAGTCATCGACTCCGCGCGCTGTCAGGCGACTCGCACAGACGATTTTCATCCTATCGTTTACAGCATTTTGATTGATTTGTATCATTCATTGTTGGTATTAATTTCTCGGGCAACGCCCGATCCGACGGAAATCTACTTGCATTGTTTTGTTTTAAAATGTTGCATCTTTACCGCCGTCGTTGCTCTGAAAAATCGTTTGCAGTGCGCTTTCTTTATCTATTTGCCCAACAAACGACATCCGTTTGAACATTCGGCGCGAGCAAATATGTGCGTTTCGGCAGTTATCAGCGGCAACGGGAGATTTGGGCCAATATTTGCCTCTGACTGCTATTTGCGCGCACGCGGGAAGGTCACGACTCACGCGTGATATAATGTCATGTAACACCACCGCACGTTGCACAACGCATCGCTCACTTTTACTATTGTGCATTAGCATACCTACTGGGTGCGGATCGCGACCGCTCGACCGCTCTCTCGCTAGTAGCTCCGCCCATCGCTTAGCGGAACACATGGAGCCGTTAGCTGTGTCAACTTCATCGTCAACCGGTCATATGCCTTCAATGTACCATACAGAGACCATTGTACAACGTGATGTCCTCATATTTGAATCATGCTGCTCGAAAGCAGGAGCGCCAGCCGTTTGCCACCCACAAGTTCTCTTTTCTGAGTCGTCGGCTGAACGTCGCCTGCTGGCCTTCTCTGAACCGAGTTCAAGTCAGCAGTGTTGACCTCGCCGACGACAGAAGATCGGAGACCATGACCGGGGCACATACTCACGTGAGAGACCTGCTCCACCCCCGAGACCAGTCCGTTCTTTGCGGACGGCGATGTACCCGCGCTAATGGGCCATCGCCCAGTCACGTCTATGAAGCGTAGTCTAATTTGTTCATCCACTAACGGGCCATGACGTAGTATATCAGGCTGGGCTGAAGGTACCAAATATGCAATAAGACTGGTCAGTGGTCAGCAAGGACTTTTGTCAGTCCGTCGCCAGTAGCCTGTCGCCTGTCGTCGGTGAGTCACTCAGTCACTCGCCCGCGGCGCCCGTCTCGCCGCCCCTAGCGCCTACACTCGACGACACAACTCCTCATCGGCACAACACACTTCACATTTACATCGTCATGTTAAGTCGCGGTGAAAAATTCGGACTGGAAAAGTGAGACTGCTTTTCAAGCATTATATTTATGCTTTTGGATGAAAGCCTTAAGAAAGTTTGAACCCAAAAGCATAAATACAGTAAACTAAAAGCTCATGAAAGTGTCTGTCTTATCATCACCGCACCGCAAATCAATCACAATTCGAGTCACGCGCGTTACGACCAGTAGGTGCTTGCTTAGGAGTATGTTTGTTGTTGGTCCATGTTCACGTATTGTATCTTCGTTGCCATCTGTCTTTTCATCTATCAGTGTCTTGTACCAAGGCACGACGGATTACAGCATTTATCTGCACCATATTCCTTTTATTATTCAGATGAGGCAGCGTGCAGTTCCGTCGCCGACTGTACCGCGCAGGCTAATGAGTGGGCATCAGCCATCAGCCATCAGCCATCAGCTGGCGGAATGCGGCGCGCGCGCGGGTGCGACGACCGCCGCGTGCGCATTGTCGACTACAACCTTACACAGAGTCAAATAGGTACGTATACCTTGGTTTACGAGGTATCCCAAACAAGCAAGGTGTAATGTACACTTTAAATTACACCTTGGGTACCTCCGTCTCTGAAGTAAGTAGACCATCATTTGGTTCAAACCGGGTTGAATGTCTTGCTCCGTTTGATGAAATAAACTTGATGGAAAATCGAAGGAATCCCAATGTTGTGGTGGACTGTCTTGAATAGGACAGTAATGTTCTTAATTTTTTGCAGGATCGATTGAAAACCGTGAATACCGGTCCATTCCTTGATGTTACAATCCCAAGATCCTAAACTATGAGGACCATCAGAGTGGAAGCGGGACGGCTATATTGTGTATATCGGAGCCTGCGAGTGGTGTCTGTCTCTAGGCGCCAGTCTGTCATTCCCGGCGAGCGATAGTGATAGCAGGGACGTCGCGTTGTCAGTAAAGAGCACTTCCAGTCAAGTCCCAATACCATCACAATGACGTGTTATCAGTCTTAAGTACTGTATTATTTTGACTTTCCAAATTTAGGGTCTTATGCACATCAAACCCAATGAATGAAATTCATATCGCACTGCTAGTACAATAGTGTCGTAAGTCAAAAAGTGTAATTTTTCAGAAACAGCAAAAAACCGATTTCAGACTTTCTATTGAAGTTTTTCAGAAATTAAAGGTACTCAACCTTTTCTTATTTGATCCAAAGCCCATTAATTCTTACAAATAATAAAAATAAGTTACGGTTAACGAGAAAATGAGGATTTTTGAGTTGATACAGTATTGTTCTGAAAAAGTATGCTAAAAAGCTGAATCTTTTTAAATTGTGTACTTATTGAAGAAAATTTTTTTGTTACTACAAGTTTTGATGATTTGTTAGATTTAAGTTTTAAAAACTAATTTGAAGTTGCGTCATTGCCTTAACTTTATTTGCCACCATAAACATAATTTAACTGATCACTTTATTCAGGTAGTTACAAAATAAAACAAAATATTAAAGACAAACTATTTATTTTACTCAAAAACACGAAAAATCTCAACTTATACTTATTATAGTTACGGTTAGTTAACAAAGAATATCAGTAGTTTTGAGCTACACATAATATTTAACCGTACAATAACCGTGGGAAGGATCATACACTAAGCTTACCTAAATTAAGAAATGTAAATCCTTATTAAATGCAGTCTTCATAAAAAGGCGGAATCTAAACATAATAATTATACACATTTAATGAAAAACGTAACGAGATCTAAACTCAACATGAGCTTAAAAAACTCTACCTTAACATAATATGGCACATACAAAACTAAATATGTGGACGGACGTCAATAATAACTCGAAGCACCAAGATCACCGTGTTCAACTCCAGCGTCAAATCAGTTCTGCTGTACGGGTGTGAAACGTGGCTCATCAAAAACGACGTCACTAGTAGAGTCCAGGTCTTTGTGAACCAATGTTCACGGCGCATACTGAGGATCTACTGGCCACGAACTATAACCAATGTAAGCTATTGGGAGCTGACTGACCAAAAGCCATTACACAAGGAAATCCTCGAAAGAAAATGGTGATGGACCGGACACGCGTTGCGAAGACCAGACAGTCACCTGTTCAAACAAGGACTGACGTGGCAAGCTAATGGGAAAAGACAGCCGGAACGTCCCCGCACTACCTGAAGGCGCTCAGTTGAGAAAGAGGCTGCATCAACTGGACTCGGCTGGAAGGAGCTGGAGGCTGTCGCGCAAGACCGCGAAAAATGGAGATCTCTTCTTCGAGCTCTATGTCCCTGATAAGGGATAAAAGGATGTCATCATCATCATCATCAAAACAAAATATAATCATAGATTAAAATCACGTTCCGTTGACTTTGAATGACGTTGAAGTTGACGGTTCCAAAGAAGTACAAGTTGAAGATGGAAGTTCCTCTTTGCTTACCATCTTGTTCTCCTTATCGGGCTGCACAACAGACGCTGATTTATTCGCCATAATTACCAATAATCGACCTCGCTGCATGATTAATCTAAAATGAAAACGATCGTTTTTCTGAATAGAAAGTAAGTAATCTAAAAAATCACCTGTAGTGTATTAACTAAAAAAATAAATTTACACAAAAAATAATTGATTTTTGATCTACTACTGTTAATCTAATTAAACCTTATATTCAACTAAGTAGGCTATACACATAAAATACCTATAATTTAAAGAATATACACCAATAAAATGTAATAAAAGCTTTGAACCACCAATAATGTATTATGTCTAAAAGTATTAAATAAACCAACAAGAACGTTCTAAGTTTAAATTATTCTTAGAACTTACGAAAGTATGAATCAATAATAATGAAGTAACTTAAAATAACGCGTACGCTTTAATATTTTCTTCAACAATTAAGTCACCTATAATGTATTAACTCTAAATAGCAAAAACAAAATTAACATACCTGAGTCTGCTATACCGCCACAATTAGACTTTGTGCGGTCCAAGGATCGCCGTACTTGCCGAGTCATGGAGGCAACTAAAAATGGCGCGGTGTTGGAGACGGGGCTATTCCTACCGGTCAACCATCTGTAGTGACTTACAAGGCCATCACGGAGGTATTTCTTGCACTATTTTTACGGCGGTCTTATTGGCGGATAGACAAAAAAATTCTGTATATTTTGATGATTTAAAATTGAATTCGACACATTTTGAGTTACGACACTATTGTATTAGCAGTGCGATATTTTTTATTATCCTGAATTTTATTAGACCCTATGGGTCTCTATGGGCAAACTAGAAGCATAGAATATCTATTTAGAATCCACTAGAAGCTTAGTGTGCGAAAGCTGGATCTATGAATGGATGTAATACCATTATGACGCAAATAAATTAAATATTAATATGAATTTGAAGCTTTCCCTAGTTTCCCGCTACTTGAGACAGATACTGAGACATACAAATATTTCCTTCCAGGTTGAAGTGTACCGGGGGTGGTAGCGTGGAACAGACGCAGCAGGTAACTTCGCTTTAATTACAAACCTGTAGGCGAGCGAGTGGCGCGGGCGGTGGCGAGGTCAACGCGGATTATTTACAAGCACCTCATTAATACCTGCTCGGGCCCGATCCACCGATCCACGCGACCGATAGCGAAGCGCGATCAATTATTACGTTATTATTTAATAAGTAAAGGACGGCGCTGGCTCGCTCTGGTCGGCAGACGGGGCGACCTCGGAGCAAACACACCGGCGGTGCCTCCGCCTCACCGCAAGCGGCAAGCGAGGCAGACAGACACAAGAGTAATGTAGAAGAGCCGCTTCACTGAACGTGTTGGATTATCCAAGAATATCCACTGACTTATCCCCTCTGAGTTCTCGTCCGGCAAGTGTCTGGTGGAATTTCCAGACGAAGAATATTTAGCAGTCACGATTTTTGGGCTCGAGTCACGAGGAAAACGTGCCCTCTCTTTACACGACTGCCCAAAAGGAGGATTATGTTTGTAGGTGAATGACACTAGCGACCGTCTGCGTGACCAGTGGACTCAAACGAATTTCTCTTGTAAGTTACTCCTTCGGCAGAACGGGTGTGTTACGTGTTGTTTTGGAGAGGAAATTACTTAAAACCAAAAGTTTTGGAGTTTTGTGGCAAAGGCTGGGGAAGACGTCTTCGATGTCTTGATCTTCTGCCTTCTACAAGGTACTTGACAGGGGCACCTTGACTCGTCGTGTTATCGTACTCAAACTAACGACTTCCTCGAAGGATGCTTCCTCCCCCCACCAGCACACCAGCACACCAGCCACCGACCATCACTCGGTGATGATGACTCAGAGCGTTCGTTAGAGGTTATTTTTTGTGCACCTTCGTCGTGTAATTAGGTAGGTACCTACGTTGTTTTGATCTCGCCCTGAGCCGCAGCGGTTTATTATCATTTCTGCTCGGCTCGGAGCACAGACTAGGTGCGGCCAGAAGTACCAGCAACTAGCCAGCAACCAACGCCGAACAAACAGTATCTGTCCCGATCACGTCCGGCGTTTTGGTCTTTTATCCGGACGGTAAGGACTTGGGACGATTTGTCCACTAAGAGATTTTTTTCTAATAACTTTAACATCTTGAAAACACTCGGCGGCGGCGGTTTCACGTTTTCCATTTTATTTTCACTTTCTTACTGAACTTCTTTGCAAATGCACGGATTATTCAAGAAATCATGACCCTTCAAATTTTGAAAACGGTATGGCACTTTAATCGTTTTAGGCCTGCCTGCAGGTAGGTAGGAACCGTCCGTTGCTTGGATCCAGGACCATCTGACTCAGTCTCCTAACAGAAGGAAGTCCTCTTAAATGGAGCAGCAGGAGCGCGATGTGCAAGTAATGTGTAACAACTAACAAACCGTCTGCCGAGTCGTGAACTCGTGAGGCGCGCAACAAGTCGCCGCCCAGCGCTCCGCACCGCCCTGTGGTACTGACAGTACGGGCTCGGGGGTCACCAGGTCGACGCTGGTGAACCACAGTTCAGTTTGTAACACTTTGATGTGCTTTACGCTTGCGCCACACCGACACGCGACACCCTGTCCCGCACACACTACGACTAAACCACGACGGAAAAAAAGATCCAACAAACCAACATGAATGGAGCCCCCGAACACTAGAATAACGGAGGCTGCAATGCTTTGAACTCCTAGGTCCTTGTTTTCCCTAGGTCTTGTATACTTGTCCTGGTTTTTTAAGTCCAAAAGATAAAGATACCAGAATGCTGCCTCCCGGCTACATGAACATCGCACACTGAGAGTGGTGCTGTGCTTTCGACTGCCTTTACCGAGTGTTGTCTATTAAAGGAGATGCAATTGAAATAATTATGTGCCGACGCACACCAGCGACCTTTGAATGTATTTGAATGTATGATACATATCAATGAAACCCGAGAGTCAGACGCGACGGAGCGACCTTGGCTTGCGCTTCAGTGAGGCCTTGAGGTGAGCTAGCAGAACCCTTATATGATGATCTAACAAGCCCCTAAATGTAGACAAAACTGAACACATAAAGCAAGCCGACAGCTGCCATCTTCGCCTTTATAAAACCAGATCACAGCTATAAAGAACTAATAACACATTGTGAATTAATAACTACTCGTACTAAATAACCCCGATATTTTAGCTTCAAAAAAGCATAAAAGTATTTCATAAACGGCTGAACCGATTTTGATAAAACATAATCTAAGAACTCTCGCTAGAAAACCTGGTTTCCAATTTTAAAAAAATAGGTAAAAAAACTTTTTAAGTTAAACGGTTTTATGTTAAACATACATTGCAATGTTTAAGATAAATGTACTAAAAACCAAAAAATAAGAAAATAGATACAGTCGTGGGAATTATAAACATATGCATAGACTAGACTAAAATAAAACCGTGGGGCACGTCAATTGTCTACAATCGTTGATTAAAATGTTTGTTTTGTAATGTTACACTATAATTAGGCAGTTGACGTGCCCCACGGTTTTATTTTAGTCTAGTCTATGCATATGTTTATAATTCCCACGACTGTATCTATTTTCTTATTTTTTGGTTTTTAGTACATTTATCTTAAACATTGCAATGTATGTTTAACATAAAACCGTTTAACTTAAAAAGTTTTTTTACCTATTTTTATTTTCTAGTTTTTAGTTTTTATTTCGCATTCTGTTTAATTCATATAGTACATTGTATTATACTGGTTGAGCACTTTCATTTGATACCCATATTGATGGGATCGATAAAACCTACGTTATCCGCCATTTTGTAGCGGCCGCCATCTTGTATTTCAATTTTTTATAGTATATTGTATTCTGCTTGCTGAGCCCTTTCATTTGATACTCATATTGATGGGATTGATAAAAGCTACGTTATCCGCCATTTTGTAGCGGCCGCCATCTTGGATTTAAATTTTTTATAGTATATTGTATTCTGCTTGTTGAGCCCTTTCATTTGATACCCATATTGATGGGATTAATAAAACATAAATTATCCGCCATTGTTGGCAACCGACACCGCCTCTTTTCTTTTTGGCTTTAATTTAAATTTGAAAGATTGGTAAAATTCTAGTGTTCCAAACAATTGTAAATAATTCAGTCAGTAAACGAGGATCACCAGAGCTGGGTTTCATTTTTGGTCGTCTTTTTCATTGGTGTCAGAAGTAATTTGAAGATGCAAACATGCCCATAATAACCAGAGCTCAGTCAAAAACCCAGCAACAAAACGAGTTAATAGTGAACCCAGTGCCAGTGCCTATTATCGAGGGTAGTGCTCCTATACCCAGTGACGGTGCCTCTATATCCGGTGCCCTTGCACCCGGTGCCCTTGCACCAGCATCGTCCAGCACACCTCAACTTATCGCAGCACACAGTTCGCCGCTCGTTCCTCACGACTCAGTACCGAAGTCGCTAGACCGCACCCTTGTGCTATCACGTTCTACAAGCGAAGGTACCGCAGCGAAGACACGCACTAAATCCAGCGTGCGCTCCACCAATACTGTGAAGGCGCAACAGCTTGCCACAAGATTGGAACATGCTAGGCGTGTGGCCCAAATCGACGAGGAGATCGAAGCTGACCGCGCCGCAGAGCGCGCCCAGCGCGCTGCACGTGAAAAAGCACTGGCGGATCTCGAGCTGCAGGCAGAACTAGCTGCCATTGCCAGCACTGCCTCCCGCAGCAGCTGCAGAGGAGATTACGTGGAAAAATGGTTAGTTGACTCTCATAAAAGTATTGTAGATTCAGAACATATTAATCCAGTGCAGACCCTTTGCAGGGAAACAAACCACGGCGCGGCCTATGGCCACGCCCATTTACTACCCGCTTCGCCAACACGTCCGTCGTTGCGCGATGCCGCGTTTACTACGTGTGAGGCCGGAGCTGCTTCCCGGTGCCCAATGCCCGGGCCTAAGCCTGCCGCAGCTCAAGCGTTCGCCCAGCCGCACTCTACAGCTCCCCCGTGCGGCGGCGGGCGCCTTTGTGAGAATGCTACGGACCGAAACACCACTTCACATTTACCTATGTTAGGCACACACCACTGTAGTGATGACTATTGTAATTTGAACAAAAATAAAACTAGCAATGAAGGTACACTAGACAATATAACTTTATTGGCGAACGCGATTGCAGACCTTGGCAAGAAGAAGATACGGGTGAGTGATATCCCTAAATTCACAGGCCGCGCGTTGGACTGGCTTCCTTTCAAGAGGGCCTTTGAGCAGTCCAAGGCTAGTTTTTCTCCGTGTGACAACATCAGCAGGCTTACTGCTGCCCTCCACGGTCCCGCGCACGAAGCCGTCGCCGTACTCCTCGCCTCTGCCGACAATCCGGAGCAAGTAATGGCTGCACTGGAAACCAGGTTCGCCCAGCCTGAGCACATAGTCCTCCAGCAGCTAGCTCTCGTCCGAGGTCTTCCAAGGCTCAACGCGTACGACGCCCCACGGGACCTCACTGTCTTCGCATGCCGAATCCGGAACTGTGTTGAGGTGATACGATTCCTCCATCAGCCCGAGTACCTCGCAGCTCCCGAACTGGTAAATACAGTCATCGGAAAACTGACTCCTCTCCTCAGAGCTAGGTGGGCTGACTTTGCAATGGCAAGAGTTGGCTCTGGCTTGTTCAAACTAGAGATTCTAGCGGCCTTTCTAGAGAACGAAGCTGATTTACAAATTAAATTTGGTTTTATTTCGCCAGAGTCGACAACTGTCAAAAGTCAACCTGTCAAGCCCGTCAAAGACAAAATATATTCTATTTCAGTCGACGAGGAACCAAAAAGTTCGCATACCTGTTTGTATTGCAACACAGATAAACACAACGTCAGCGATTGCCGTGAGTTCAAATCTCTTTCGTTGGACGAGCGCTGGCAATGGGTGCTAACAAACAAGGTTTGTCGAAAATGTTTGAGGAAAGGATCTCACCAATATAGTGGCTGCAGGAAAAGGTGCTCAGTAGAAGGCTGCACGGCCAAGAATCGGCACCATACACTTCTACACAGGTCTCAATCGGCTACAACAGCTCATGTGGAAGTACAGTCGAGCCCGTCAACCTCTTCAAGTTTGGAGGTACAGTCTACAATACAAATTCCCTGCACTAGTAACGACTCTGCTAACTTTGAAGATAAACAGCCATCAGCAATCGTAGCCCATAGCATTTCGCCTCCCAAATTTTCCAGTCTCAAGCCACTTCTCAAAGTGATAGCGGTCACCATTACCGGGCCTCTATGTAGCATAGACACGTATGCCCTTCTCGACGATGGAAGCTCGGTAACCCTTTTAGATCAGTCAGTGGCGGACTTAGTGGGGGCCAAGGGCTCTACAAGTAAATTAAATATTGATTGTATTGGCGGTTTAACTAGACAATGTGAGGTAAGTTATGTTGACATTCAAGTCAAGGGCCGCCATAGTGCGGACACTTTCAACATAAGTGCGCGATCCATTTCAAATCTAGGTATAGCTAGTCAGTCGGCGCATTTAGATGATATTGTCCAGTATCGATATTTGTCAGACCTGGTGGACGAACTCTGTTACGACGTTGCTAAGCCGATGTTGCTGATAGGCACTGATAACTGGCAGGTGACGCTCCCCAAAGCCGTCCGCCGTGGGTCTCGTTGCCAGCCGGCAGCCGCCCACACACCCTTGGGATGGGTCTTGTTCGGCTACATATCGTATAGACCTAATGTAGAGGCATCCGTCAATCACGTCTCCATGGCTGGCGATGATGAATCTTCGCTAGATGTTCTTGTCAAAGATTACTTTAAATTGGATTCTATCGGAATAACGAAGGTGGATCACCGTAGTGCCACTGACGAACGTGCTTTACAGATCCTAGAAGATACAACCAAGCGTTTAGATTCGGGTAGATTCGAAACCGGGCTATTATGGCGAGATAATATTTCTTTTGTTCCTGAGAGCCGTGAGCTAGCTTCAGCCCGCTTTACTAGTCTCGAGCGCAAGATGGCTAAAGATAGCTCTTATGCAGACGCTTACAGACAAAACATACAAGGTATGATTAGTAAGAGCTATGCCGAGTTATGTGAAGGACCACCTTCAGGCCCTATGCCGTGGTACCTTCCTCATTTTGGAGTCGTACATCCACAGAAAAAGAAACTGCGTGTAGTCCATGACGCGGCAGCGAAGTGTGCTGGAGTGAGCCTCAACTCACTTCTTTTAACCGGTCCTGACCTACTTCAGCCATTGCTTTCTATAGCTATGAGATTTAGAGAACGTTTAGTTGCTCTATCAGGAGACATCAGAGAAATGTTTCCCCAAATCAAGATTAGACCTGAGGATAGAGATTCTCAGCGCTTCTTGTGGAGAGATAACCCAGACCTACCACTGCAAGAATATCGTATGTCCTCAATGATTTTTGGAGCAGTATCCAGTCCATGTACCGCACTATGGGTTAAGAACAAGAATGCCGGTCAATTTCTTCAAGAATACCCTGATGCTGTTCGATCCATCATTGAGGACCATTACATGGACGATTTCTTGGGCAGCTTTGACAGTAATGAAGAGGCGGCTAAGCGAGCCTCTGAGATATTAATGATTCACAAAGCGGGTTGTTTCGAAATGAGGTCTTGGGTTTCTAATCGCAAAGAGGCGTTGGCCTCGATTCCCTCAGATCTACGAGCAACTGATGTGTCCGAAGTGAGTTTAGGCCCAACCTCCCCTTCGCAAGTTCGTGTGCTAGGTATTACTTGGAGCATAAATGACGACAAACTCTACTTTATAAAGTGTCTACCAAAGCTTCCCACAAAGTTTTCTAAGCGCTGCGTTCTATCTTTATTGATGTCAATTTATGACCCTTTAGGGTTTTTAACCCCTATCATAATGAAGGGCCGTGTGCTATTCCAGAAAACATGGAAACTAGGAATTGATTGGGATAAGAGTTTACCTGACTCTGCGATACAGAACTGGAAAAGTTGGTTTTTCGAAATTCAAAATTTAGCTAACAGCTCTATTCCTAGATGTTATTTGAATAGCACCAGTCCCATTAATGATGTTCAGTTACATTTATTTGCGGACGCTAGTGAGCGAGCTTACGCCTGTGTTGCCTTTTGGCGTTTTACTTATGAAGACGGCAGCGTAAGCTTGTCTCTCATTGGGGGAAAGGGTCGCCTAGCGCCCCTTAAACCTGTATCAATCCCTAGATTAGAATTACAAGCGGGCCTTATCGCCGCTCGTTATAGCGTCTATATTACAGACGCACATACACGAAAACCTAATGCTACCTTTTATTGGACTGACTCCCTTACAGTCTTAAAATGGCTCCGTAGCGACACCTGCATGTTTAAAGCTTTCGTTTCGTTTCGTGTTGGAGAGATTGTTGAAACTACTAATGTTCGCGATTGGAGATATGTTCCTACAGCTCTAAACATCGCCGACGACGCTACTCGGGACAACGGGGAGTTTTCATTGTGTTCACGTTGGTTTACTGGCCCAGCCTTTCTTCTGCTACCTGAAAACCAGTGGCCCAGTGAACCAAAATGCAATGTTCCTCCGGTCACGGAAGAAATGAAAAAACTTTCTGATGCGACTGGAGCTTTAGTCGGTTATACGACGCAACTTCCAACCCTGTCACCGGTTGTCGCCAACCATCAGCGGTTTAGCAGCTGGTTGCGCCTTCTCAGGGCAACCGCTCGCGTTCATCAATCGGCTTACGTTTTTCGATCTCTGTTATTGCGAAATTCTAAAATATCTGATTCTTCGCGCGATCATTCCAACTTACGTTTGCTTAATGTTACAGATCTCAACGTTGCCGAGATCCATTTATTCAGACAGTCACAACTAGATTCATTCCCTGATGAACTCATTCGTGTTCAAGCAGCACGCCCCGTCTCGAACGATAGTAGACTTAAGAACATTTCACTTTTGTATGGAGAGGATAGGCTTATTCGGCTATCCGGACGCACCGCTGCTACGACGGCTATTGATTCTCACCCGATTGTGCTTGATGGCAAACACCCTATCACCAGACTGTTAATAAGCTCATACCATGTCAAGTTTGCGCATGGGAACCACGAGCTGGTGGTGAACGAGTTGCGCCAAAGGTACTTTATTCTTAGCCTGAGACCAGCCGTGCGAAGAATATCTCAGAGATGCCAAGTCTGCCAGAACCGTAAAACCAAGCCTGTAATTCCACCAACTGGAGATTTGCCAGAGGCTAGATTAGCGCATCACGAGCGTCCCTTTACCCACGTTGGTATAGACTACTTTGGGCCCTTAAACGTTTCCATATGCAGGCGGACTGCGAAGAGGTGGATTGCCCTTTTCACCTGCATGACGATTCGAGCAATTCACATTGAGATCGTTGATAATCTCACATCGGACTCTGCCTTGATGGCTTTACGGCGTTTCATAGCAAGAAGAGGCTGCCCATCCCACATTTACTCTGACAATGGAACATCTTTCGTTGGCACAGTCAAGATTCTTCCAGAACTTTTCAACTTCTGCGCGAATGAAAAGATCGTGTGGCACTTCACGCCGCCGTCCGCGCCCTTTATGGGTGGATGCTGGGAGCGTATGGTACGATCCGTCAAGAACGCTCTTTCAGTAACACTCAAAGACCGAACACTAAAAGAGGAGGTCCTACACACCCTCCTTCTAGAGGCCGAGTGCGTCGTTAACTCTAGACCACTCACGCATGTACCAGTCGACGAGGACTCGGACCACGCAATTACTCCTTTTTTCTTCCTCATTGGGAGCTCCAGCGGTGGCCCTCAGACGAAACTCTTTGATGACGCAGACTTGTATAAACGTGCACATTGGAGAAAGGCGCAGAGGCTTGCCGATCACTTCTGGCAGCGTTTTGTTAAGGAGTACCTGCCGCAGCTCGTCCCACGCAAAGAGATACCGAAATCAAGGCAGCTGAAAACTGGCGACCTGGTGTTTATAGCGGATGGAACTCTGCCTAGAAGCAGTTGGCCTCGTGGCCGAATAGCTGCGACCTATCCGGGCAAGGATGGGATTGTCAGGGTCGTAGATGTCGCTACGACGGGAGGAGGTGTGCTGCGACGTCCGTCGCGCAAGGTGGCGTTGCTGGTTGCCGGCCAATAGGTATTTGGTGCATCACACCGTCGGGGGCCATGTTGGCAACCGACACCGCCTCTTTTCTTTTTGGCTTTAATTTAAATTTGAAAGATTGGTAAAATTCTAGTGTTCCAAACAATTGTAAATAATTCAGTCAGTAAACGAGGATCACCAGAGCTGGGTTTCATTTTTGGTCGTCTTTTTCAGCCATTTTGTAGCGGCGGCCATCTTGAATTTATAATGATAATGAATAAACATAATTGTATTGTCACCAAAATCCAAAGTGTATACAAAATTTCAGATTAATCGGTTGACAGGAAGAGGGTGAAATTTGAATTACTAAATTTGACCCAAGAATAAATAAAACAAACGGGGTGAGCTAAATAAAACCGTTTAAAAAGTATCCAGATCGGTTCACCCATTTAAGAGCTATAGTGCCACAGACAAACAAACACACAGACACACATAGCGGTCAAACGTATTTATATTATAACACCCCTCTTTTTTAGTCGGAGGTTAAAATAGATCACCTAACACAGTTCCACGTAGAGCCAGATAATGACGACAATGAGAGATGTATAAAACTACAATCAAAGTCTGTGACTACAATATATAATTCATTGCAAATACAACTACATACTTATGAAAGATGAGTGATGTGATTACAAATTGTCCATTTGCGAAGTTCATCAGAATTTCAGACAGAAATTTTATAACTACAGATTGTACTTTGGACTCTTCTACATTTCTACATTGCATTAACAGCTGCTAGTCACCAGGCAGGATTTGTAATGCACCACTGTTTACAAATAAACCAACAAAGATCGACAAATATTGCCGTTTAAGGGTGGACGATAGCAACGTGGCGGGAAATTCAAAATTTTTCAGTTTTTTACGTTTTGTAGCTAAACTGAGCTACTTTTGTTCAGCGATTTTTCGTTCGCGGCAATAAAACAGTATTCTTTTAATTATTCAGCCGATTCTGTGTGAAAAAACTTGTCGTAGACACATAATCGGCTGAATTATTGTTGTTCTGTTGCCACGCTGCTATCTTCCAGCCTTAAGGTCAATCACTTCCGAACACTAAAAGTGTTCTTCAGATTTGTAAATCAATAGTTTTGTAAGTGTCACATCAGGACAAAATGATCTTCCTCTAAGAGGTAAATACCTAGATAACCTCGGTTTATCTTTAATATCACTATTATTTGAATGTACAATCACAACATCAATATTTTATAATATTGTACCTACCTAGGCCAGGTAACTAAAACTTTTTACTGTTAACTATTAAACTACCGCAACAAGTATGGGTTAGTGCCTTGGAAAAAACAAAAACTACTGCAACTTTTACTACATTAACTGTTGGACAGTTAGGTCAGTCAAATCGTAAAAATCACAAACTAAAGGCTAGTTCAGATTTTTTAATGTTACATACAATGTATACCTACTTCCCTAAATCGCAGCAAAACAAGTGTTGCAAAATTAGCATAGGTCTTTTGATATTGCAAACTTGGATATTATATGCTCGGTACTGCTATTGGTCCTATCCTAACAACATAATATTAAAAAATCTGAACTAGATGTTTGTTTGCAATTTAAATTTTTGATAATGATCGTCCTAAGTGGTCTGGCAGGGTAGTAAAATCATACTGATACCTATACTTGACTAGCAACTGAGCACACACAACTGAGCACACACAAACTGAGTTTTTAATAACAACAATCAAACAGAACACATTAACCATGTGCCATGCGCAACACTGCTCTATGGTATAACAGTTAGTACGCAATGCCAGGTGTGCCCACACAATGACACACTGAGTGCCGCTAAACAAATACTACCTAATTGAGACAGTTTCATCACAAAGGAAGTATTATGTTGTTTAGTAAGCACTTGTAAGCATAGTATTGTCTGAAGTTAACAGTAGCATTAAGTACACACTTAAACAAATTTATGACTTGTAAGCTATAAACAATACCTACACAAGTTGCCAACTTTGCACAGTCGCTGAAATAATGGGACAAGGGACAGTTTGTAACGAAGTAACAGCCCAGTTTCCTACTGATGCAAGGAACCATCCTCATTTCCTCACAATGTTACAACCACAGCGTATGACGCAGCCAGTACCCCGTGCAGTCACACTCATTTATTAAAACCACATCCAAAACAAATCAACTTACCAAGCTAATGTGCAGAACAATAGGCGCAGCTTTATCGAGCATAAAATGAGCAAACTTATGCATCAAATTTCATGGCTGCTTAAACTTGTAACTACCATGAAATTCTACCTAAGCATTACCTACACATGTTTACTTAGAAAACTGGGTAGGTGCATCCAGTTACAACTCCTCAACTTAACCACACACACTGAATGATCACAAACTAGGATACCTTTGCTATGACGACCAGTAGGGGACATCACAATCATCGAAAACATAGACAGGGATGGATCGTTCATTGACTTCGCTTATCGCTGGATACAGACCACAACTCGAGCGCTGCAGCGTTGGAACTAGGAAACACGGGCTTTCAGCTGGCGGACAGGGTAGAGAGCGATACCAGACGCGCGATAGCAGACACGAAAAGGGGGTGTATCATAGTGGGTGTTGTAACTTACCATGTCAACGTGTTGGTAGAGTGGCGGGCGCTGGCGCGTCACATGCCTGCTGTCGGGGTTGCTCCTAGCATGCGGTGTCCTCGGGCAAGACTCCTCCACCACTGATTCCTCTCACAATCCAAACTCGCAAACACTCACCGACCCCAACCCCAACAGACTTGACTTGCTTGCTTGATTGACTGTGGATTGACTTGACTGATTGCAAACGCGAATGACAGATCAATGCGCGTTCCGTTACTGCTCCGCGAAAGCTTTCGTAGCTTTTGCCATAACGAAGATTCATTTCGGTTTGCTTTCGTTAGTTGGAAAGATTATTATGTGAATTTCTTTGAATTTTTTAAAACTAGGTTTTTTGTAGGAATCTATGAATTATAAAAGGTAAAATAAAATAAACGTGACCCTCTAATTTATTACTTTATGGTGGTATGCAATAGATGGCGCTAGCAGTATTTTAAAACTTATACAATAGTTATGCTTTCACTTCGAGAATTTTTGTTTGTTTGTTTGTTAAAATTAGGAATATTGACATTACATTAATTAGTACATTACCTTCGGTCTCGGCCTTCATTTCAGCTTGTCCATCAAGGGCTGCAATGCTGACCGCATTGTGAGGGCCTTGAGCTGCGCTACGCTGCGCTCTGTCGGCCATCAAAAGCGCGCCAGAAACGCACTCATTACAGACCAAGGCTTGTATAGTGCTTTACTCAAACAATGCGAGTAATTAAAATATTAATTAGAATAGTAATTAACATAGTAATTTAATTAGCTTACCATTTGTCGTAGATTAAGTACTTTTTATCGATTTTCCATTCCGCAAACTTTTTGTTGGTAAGCTTGCTTGTATTTTTCTTTTGACTTCGGTGGCAATAAATTTCCAATTACTAATTTCGCTTGATTTTGAATGTCCGGCGGTGTTAAACACATTAAATCCGAGGATTCGTCGCTTTGAGAGTTCACTTTTTCAACAAAAACACAGAAAAAAATCACTTCGAACAACGCGCGAAAAGTCGAAAACAATATGGCCGCTCTTTTTTTTTCTGTGCAATGTGTCGACTGCCAGTACCCATACAGCCTAATTCTAAATAAATACTTTTTGCACCTGATGTTTGAGTTCTATTTATGAAACAAAACTCGACATTAATGTTTTTCCGGCCGCAAAACACAAGACATTAATGAAATTCCATACAACTTTTCTGGCGCCTAATCCAAGTAGCCCGCAAGTCCGACTTTGCTCAAAGAAGGTTGTCGAATTAATGTCCACATTACGAGCTTTTTTGAGTAAAAAGGTATAAATTATCAATTTAAAGATAGTATTTTATTTTATTATGTGTTCAATATAAAAAAAAAAAAATCATTATTTGTGCTACTAGTCAGTAGATGGCGCTAGCAGTATTTTCAAATACTTAGTCCCGGTTCCTGAGTTGAGAATTTTGCTAAGCAAATGGGTAAGTATCGTTCTGTCACGTTCTTTTGTGAGAAATCTGTTGAGACAGGCAGGACGATATAATGCGCGCGGGATGAGAATGGGATGGAACCTTGTCAAAATCACTCGAAAACATACTGTATTATACTTTGACAAGGTTGCATCGACGCGAGTTTTGCTTACCGCGCGCGTCTCAGTTCCAAAAGGTCGCATCCCATTCTCATTCCGCACGGATTATACTTACCCATTTGCTTAGTGAATTTTTCGACTCAGAAGCCGGGCCTGAATGATACAAAACGTCCTAAAAAGTAGGTCAGTGCGAAAATGTGGAATCCTGGTGGAAGACCATAGGTAGAGCATGCTTTATCCAAAATAATTCGGCCAAGCATGCGAATCGGACGGACTCGTGCAGTGATGCCGAAGGAGAGTAGGGCACAGAATCGAGGCGCAGGTGCGGTGCGTGCGGTGCGGGTACTGCGGGTGGCCGACCCTCTCTCCCAACCAACCAGTAGCGACCCAGACGCGCTGATACGAATAAAATTACTTGTTCATTGGACATAATGACAATTTCATTGCGTTTGCGACCCGCGGAGCACATGGAAACTGAGAGTGGTATTACTCGCCATTAAAGTAGGTAAGTACCTACTGTAGACATTCCTATGTTTTAGGTACTTAGCGAATGTTATACCAAAGAGCATATAATACAATTTATACCTTCTTTCCCGTCTGCCCGTTATAATAATAAAGATAAAAATACTTAAATAGACAATACCTACTTACAGGCAATACAGTATCAATAGAAATTGTATTGGTTTTCTGGCATCTCGATTTTCCTGATTTTCTGGCATCTAACTTTCCTCGCTAAAGTGAGATGAAAAGTTGTGTGTTTCGCTCGCTCAGATTAACTTTTTGTAAACAACTCACTACGCTCGCGATTCAACCTTCGCTTGTTTTTTCAATCCACTCGCAACAGAGCTTACCTACCTAATTTATTTCAATTTTGGTTTCAACATTCCCTAGCAACGAGCATCAACACCACAGATTACAAAAAAGAAAAAACACCCGGATCCGGATAATCCGCAACATCCCGATGTGCCGATGTGCACTCGCTCGCTGCGCGCTGATTGGACTCTTATCGGCAGGCGACACCCGCAGCCGCGCCCGCTTGTTGGCTCAATGTGACACCAACACTTAGGGCGGCGATACATTTACGATTTTCATCTCCGGTGGCTGGATGAGAAAGGCAGCAAATCGCCAACAATGGAACATTTTGGCAGAGGCCTAAGTATGTCCAGAAAATTTAATTAACCATTAAAGGCTGCTGATGATGATGATGTCCAAACGGGTTTCTTCTCATATTATGGTTCGAGTAAGGCTTTGTACCCTTAGCATGCCGCGAGTAGGCAAAGGCTTTCGTTGATGAGACGCCTAAAAACCAGTTTCTCGAGTGGAATAAGTAGATTTCTCAAAAGCATTTCTTGAGCATACTAAGAGACATATGTTTAAAGACATAAATGTAGGTATCTACCTAGCATGCTGCTACGGAGACTAGTAGACGGAAGGCACTTATGCTGTAACAACAATGGATCAAAATTTTATATCCGGCACAGCAGTCGCGCTGACGGAAGCTCTAAGCAGCCAAATGAAAAACACTGAAGTCTACTTCAGTATCGGGTTTTGTTGGAAGTCTGTTGCCAGCCTTAAGTACTAACAACGCAGGGCTGTTTGGCCAATACTTGGGGAAAATATTTGACACCGAGTCGGCGGTCACCGCTAGAGCCGTCGCCGTCGCTGCGGCATTGTCTCCCGAGGGCCGCAGCGGTGTTGTGGTGACAGTTGTGCCATCACTACTGAGCCTCTCTCTGTGTGGTGTGGAGTAAGAGCTTTGAGGTCACTCCGGTGTGCTCTCTGCTGTGTTAATAGCGGTGACGTCACGATACTCATGATGTCCCGAGACGCCATCACGTTTGCGCTGATCTACTTTACATTCTTCCTGGACAATGTGCTGCTCACCGCGCTCGGTGAGATCCGTCTCTTTGTGCTAATAGTCTTAACGTTCTTAACGTTCATTCACCGTTCCGAGGATAAAGGAATTCCTTTCTTTAATGACATGTGCAATATGGTGTAGTGCTTACAGCAGTGTCAAGTTTTGAACAAGTCATCATAAAATTTAATAGAAGCACCTCTCTTGGAACTGAATATCTCCTCAATATGTTTGTCTGTTCATTGCAGTGCCGATCGTGCCGGAATTGCTGGGCGAGGATGAGGAGCTGGAGTGGACCGCAGCCTCCGCAGCCCCCGCAGCCCCCGCAGCCCCCGGGGGAACCCTGAACGGAACCGGCGCCTTCATTAATGGTATGATGGACAGGGTAGGAAGGATCTAAGGGACACGAGGATGATGCCTGGAAATCGAAATACAGACAGAAGTCCAGTGATACCTAAATAACGTAGCGGCATACCTACATAAGTCGAAATTGTTTTGGCTCAGAATTCGGCAACGTCAATAATAATTGCGTCATCACTAGCAGCCATAAGATATTCCTGTGTGCAGGTGTTAATGCACGCAGGGCATGATGCATGATGCTTTGGGCAGGTACCGCACAAACAGTTCAAATCGCCTCCAACCGTGAATCCTCACCTGGCCATATACTCCTCGCCTCGCTTCGGCCTACTTGCGTCCTCAGACGATTTAAGGACTTCCGGGTAGACCATCGTAGCGTATGTCCAGGCGGAAGACTTTCAGAAGGCGACACAAATGGGAGCGGCAAATGACTCTCGACTACTCTCTCGTGCGTTGTTTCCCCGCAGGTCCAGCCAGCACGGGCGGTGCCGGCGCGTGGGCGGGGCTGGTGCTGGGCTGTAAGGCAGGTGCGCAGCTGGTCTGTGCGCCGGTTGCTGCGGTACTCACGCGCCGCCGCGGACCAACCAGCGTGCTCAGGGCCGCCACTGCGCTACTCGCCGCCGCCGCGCTAGGTCAGTAGATACTGGTCACTACAGACAGGTCACTCACTGCCGGTTCACTGATGAAACAAGATCAGTACAGCTGGTCACCACAGTTTCACTACTGCCACTAGTTATTTCACTACAGATACTGGATCGGTTCACTACAGACACTAGGTCAGACTACCTGTACCAATGACTTTATTTTTGTTCATCGCAGTCTCTGTCTTTCCACAGCTCTATGCGTGTGTGCGTGGGCGGGCGGCGGGGCGGGTGGTGCGGGTGGGTCGATGGTGCGCGCGGGGCTGGTACTAGCACGAGCGGGGCAGGGGGCGGGGGCGGCAGGCGCGGGGGTGGCGGGGCTAGCGGCCGCCGCGCGGGGGGAGGGGGGAGCCGTCGGGGCGCTGCTCGGTGCTGTCGCACTGGGTAACACACACTCTTGTCACCTCATCTCATCATGTTTTGGTCTACTGGCGGAGTCTTTGTGGCCTCAGAGTGGTAATCTCTCCGGGCACATCATCATCATTAGCCACCTAAAAAGACATTCTTTCTCATCCAATCATTGCCCGCCAAGTTGCTCGAGGTTGTCCACTCAGCGCCTGGGTGGGCGATCTCATGCTCTGGTATTTTGCTACGGTCTCCACTCCAGAATCCACCTGCCATTTTGTTCGCGTGATGGTGCTAATGCTAATCACAATATCTCAGGCCCACGAATACCATAAAACGTTCTCCCCCAACTTATCATTATCAGCCCATTCAACATCGATGTGGTGTTAGAAGAGAGGACGAATCACTTAAATCGTCCATTCCAGCGATTTGGCCAGAACAGAACTGTTTAGAATTCTCTTATGTCACTGATTTGGGATGACAGGAACTGATGCTGATTCCAGCGAGTCCTGAATCTGGAGTTAATTGAGTTGATGGTTCGCAGGCGTACTGGTGGGCTACCCGCTGGGCGGCGCTGCGTATGCACTGTGGAGCCGCGCCGCACCCTTCCAGCTGACTGCAGCCGCACTGCTCATAGACCTGGCGCTGCAACATCTGTATCTGGATACTGACCATGCAGACACAGACGATGTGAGTCTTACACTATCCAAAGCACTATCTAAGCTTTTTCTTCTTCTCGTTTCGAAAGCATCTTCCTCTTACGCGACGCGCGCCGACAACCTCGCCACTTCAACAGAGTTGGGTGACGCTTCCATGAGGTCCTGCCAGTTGCACTGTGGATCGTCGGGGCAGACGATCGTCTGTCGACGAAGATCGTCGGGGTAGAGATGCGATGTTGATTGTAGAGCTCAGCATGGGCACAAAACATTGGCATCTTCCAGCAGTCCTACCTACCCCATGTGGCATCTTTTCAGGTTAAAATTCCTGGGCTGATCCCACTTCTGATGTTATAGGAAGAGAGGTAAGTATGCTCTCCCACTTCTGATATTATAGGAATGATGTACCGATGTAAAAGTACCCTACTCAGCATTGAAGGGATTCCGTCAGGGTCCAGTAGGTAGGCTTTGTCACGCTTTAGGTCCAACTTCATTTTGACAGGTGCTGTGTCCGTTCTTCTAATAGTGACGAATGCTTGGTTGATTGACAGAGCGGGTCCGTCGCGGGCGCGGGCGGCTACAGCGCGGCGTGGCGCGTGGCGCGCGTGCCCCCGGCGGCGGCGGCGGCGGGCGCGGTGCTGCTGACCACGTGCGTCATGGCCGCGCTCGAGCCCTGTCTTCCGGTCTGGCTCATGCACCGCTTCCATCCGCAGGTGAGCGAGTACAGAGATTAGCAGCTTAGCGCCACTAGAATTTTAAGAGGTGCTCTGGCGCTAAGAACCAAATATTTTTTTTCTCCAGAGTATAGCTGATGCTTGTGACTTCGGTCTTTGCATGACATGAGTACCTACTACTGAAGTGAAATTAGGACGGAGTTAAAACAAAATATCTTACATTGAAAGGAAGTGCCCCGAGGTTGCAATTTCCAGACCCTAAGTGTTAAGACCTGGCCGTCTAATAACAACATCTGTTGGCAACCGACACCGCCTCTTTTCTTTTTGGCTTTAATTTAAATTTGAAAGATTGGTAAAATTCTAGTGTTCCAAACAATTGTAAATAATTCAGTCAGTAAACGAGGATCACCAGAGCTGGGCTTATAATTTTTGGTCGTCTTTTTCATTGGTGTCAGAAGTAATTTGAAGATGCAAACATGCCCACAATAACCAGAGCTCAGTCAAAAACCCAGCAACAAAACGAGTTAATAGTGAACCCAGTGCCAGTGCCTATTATCGAGGGTAGTGCTCCTATACCCAGTGACGGTGCCTCTATTTCCGGTGCCCTTGCACCCGGTGCCCATGCACCAGCATCGTCCAGCATACCTCAACTTATCGCTGCACACAGTTCGCCGCTCGTTCCTCACGACTCAGTACCGAAGTCGCTAGACCGCACCCTTGTGCGGCTATCACGTTCTACAAGCGAAGGTACCGCAGCGAAGACACGCACTAAATCCAGCGTGCGCTCCACCAATACTGTGAAGGCGCAACAGCTTGCCACAAGATTGGAACATGCTAGGCGTGTGGCCCAAATCGACGAGGAGATCGAAGCTGACCGCGCCGCAGTTCGCGCCCAGCGCGCCGCACGTGAAAAAGCACTAGCGGATCTCGAGCTGCAGGCAGAACTAGCTGCCATTGCCAGCACTGCCTCCCGCAGCAGCTGCAGAGGAGATTACGTGGAAAAATGGTTAGTTGACTCTCATAAAAGTATTGTAGATTCAGAACACATTAATCCAGTGCAGACCCTTTGCAGGGAAACAAACCACGGCGCGGCCTATGGCCACGCCCATTTACTACCCGCTTCGCCAACACGTCCGTCGTTGCGCGATGCCGCGTTTGAGGCCGGAGCTGCTTCCCGGTGCCCAATGCCCGGGCCTAAGCCTGCCGCAGCTCAAGCATTCGCCCAGCCGCACTCTACAGCTCTCCCGTGCGGCGGCGGGCGCCTTTGTGAGAATGCTACGGACCTAAACACCACTTCACATTTACCTATGTTAGGCACACACCACTGTAGTGATGACTATTGTAATTTGAACAAAAATAAAACTAGCAATGAAGGTACACAAGACAATATAACTTTATTGGCGAACGCGATTGCAGACCTTGGCAAGAAGAAGATACGGGTGAGTGATATCCCTAAATTCACAGGCCGCGCGTTGGACTGGCTTCCTTTCAAGAGGGCCTTTGAGCAGTCCAAGGCTAGTTTTTCTCCGTGTGACAACATCAGCAGGCTTACTGCTGCTCTCCACGGCCCCGCGCACGAAGCCGTCGCCGTACTCCTCGCCTCTGCCGACAATCCGGAGCAAGTAATGGCTGCACTGGAAACCAGGTTCGCCCAGCCTGAGCACATAGTCCTCCAGCAGCTAGCTCTCGTCCGAGGTCTTCCAAGGCTCAACGCGTACGACGCCCCACGGGACCTCACTGTCTTCGCATGCCGAATCCGGAACTGTGTTGAGGTGATACGATTCCTCCATCAGCCCGAGTACCTCGCAGCTCCCGAACTGGTAAATACAGTCGTCGGAAAACTGACTCCTCTCCTCAGAGCTAGGTGGGCTGACTTTGCAATGGCAAGAGTTGGCTCTGGCTTGTTCAAACTAGAGATTCTAGCGGCTTTTCTAGAGAACGAAGCTGATTTACAAATTAAATTTGGTTTTATTTCGCCAGAGTCGACAACTGTCAAAAGTCAACCTGTCAAGCCCGTCAAAGACAAAATATATTCTATTTCAGTCGACGAGAAACCAAAAAGTTCGCATACCTGTTTGTATTGCAACACAGATAAACACAACGTCAGCGATTGCCGTGAGTTCAAATCTCTTTCGTTGGACGAGCGCTGGCAATGGGTGCTAACAAACAAGGTTTGTCGAAAATGTTTGAGGAAAGGATCTCACCAATATAGTGGCTGCAGGAAAAGGTGCTCAGTAAAAGGCTGCACGGCCAAGAATCGGCACCATACACTTCTACACAGGTCTCAATCGGCTACAACAGCTCATGTGGAAGTACAGTCGAGCCCGTCAACCTCTTCAAGTTTGGAGGTACAGTCTACAATACAAATTCCCTGCACTAGTAACGACTCTGCTAACTTTGAAGATAAACAGCCATCAGCAATCGTAGCCCATAGCATTTCGCCTCCCAAATTATCCAGTTTCAAGCCACTTCTCAAAGTGATAGCGGTCACCATTACCGGGCCTCTATGTAGCATAGACACGTATGCCCTTCTCGACGATGGAAGCTCGGTAACCCTTTTAGATCAGTCAGTGGCGGACTTAGTGGGGGCCAAGGGCTCTACAAGTAAATTAAATATTGATTGTATTGGCGGTTTAACTAGACAATGTGAGGTAAGTTATGTTGACATTCAAGTCAAGGGCCGCCATAGTGCGGACACTTTCAACATAAGTGCGCGATCCATTTCAAATCTAGGTATAGCTAGTCAGTCGGCGCATTTAGATGATATTGTCCAGTATCGATATTTGTCAGACCTGGTGGACGAACTCTGTTACGACGTTGCTAAGCCGATGTTGCTGATAGGCACTGATAACTGGCAGGTGACGCTCCCCAAAGCCGTCCGCCGTGGGTCTCGTTGCCAGCCGGCAGCCGCCCACACACCCTTGGGATGGGTCTTGTTCGGCTACATATCGTATAGACCTAATGTAGAGGCATCCGTCAATCACGTCTCCATGGCTGGCGATGATGAATCTTCGCTAGATGTTCTTGTCAAAGATTACTTTAAATTGGATTCTATCGGAATAACGAAGGTGGATCACCGTAGTGCCACTGACGAACGTGCTTTACAGATCCTAGAAGATACAACCAAGCGTTTAGATTCGGGTAGATTCGAAACCGGGCTATTATGGCGAGATAATATTTCTTTTGTTCCTGAGAGCCGTGAGCTAGCTTCAGCCCGCTTTACTAGTCTCGAGCGCAAGATGGCTAAAGATAGCTCTTATGCAGACGCTTACAGACAAAACATACAAGGTATGATTAGTAAGGGCTATGCCGAGTTTTGTGAAGGACTACCTTCAGGCCCTATGCCGTGGTACCTTCCTCATTTTGGAGTTGTACATCCACAGAAAAAGAAACTGCGTGTAGTCCATGACGCGGCAGCGAAGTGTGCTGGAGTGAGCCTCAACTCACTTCTTTTAACCGGTCCTGACCTACTTCAGCCATTGCTTTCTATAGCTATGAGATTTAGAGAACGTTTAGTTGCTCTATCAGGAGACATCAGAGAAATGTTTCCCCAAATCAAGATTAGACCTGAGGATAGAGATTCTCAGCGCTTCTTGTGGAGAGATAACCCAGACCTACCACTGCAAGAATATCGTATGTCCTCAATGATTTTTGGAGCAGTATCCAGTCCATGTACCGCACTATGGGTTAAGAACAAGAATGCCGGTCAATTTCTTCAAGAATACCCTGATGCTGTTCGATCCATCATTGAGGACCATTACATGGACGATTTCTTGGGCAGCTTTGACAGTAATGAAGAGGCGGCTAAGCGAGCCTCTGAGATTTTAATGATTCACAAAGCGGGTTGTTTCGAAATGAGGTCTTGGGTTTCTAATCGCAAAGAGGCGTTGGTCTCGATTCCCTCAGATCTACAAGCAACTGATGTGTCCGAAGTGAGTTTAGGCCCAACCTCCCCTTCGCAAGTTCGTGTGCTAGGTATTACTTGGAGCATAAATGACGACAAACTCTACTTTATAAAGTGTCTACCAAAGCTTCCCACAAAGTTTTCTAAGCGCTCCGTTCTATCTTTATTGATGTCAATTTATGACCCTTTAGGGTTTTTAACCCCTATCATAATGAAGGGCCGTGTGCTATTCCAGAAAACATGGAATCTAGGAATTGATTGGGATAAGAGTTTACCTGACACTGCGATACAGAACTGGAAAAGTTGGTTTCTCGAAATTCAAAATTTAGCTAACAGCTCTATTCCTAGATGTTATTTGAATAGCACCAGTCCCATTAATGATGTTCAGTTACATTTATTTGCGGACGCTAGTGAGCGAGCTTACGCCTGTGTTGCCTTTTGGCGTTTTACTTATGAAGACGGCGGCGTAAGCTTGTCTCTCATTGGGGGAAAGGGTCGCCTAGCGCCCCTTAAACCTGTATCAATCCCTAGATTGGAATTACAAGCGGGCCTTATCGCCGCTCGTTATAGCGTCTATATTACAGACGCACATACACGAAAACCTAATGCTACCTTTTATTGGACTGACTCCCTTACAGTCTTAAAATGGCTCCGTAGCGACGCCTGCATGTTTAAAGCTTTCGTTTCGTTTCGTGTTGGAGAGATTGTTGAAACTACTAATGTTCGCGATTGGAGATATGTTCCTACAGCTCTAAACATCGCCGACGACGCTACTCGGGACAACGGGGAGTTTTCATTGTGTTCACGTTGGTTTACTGGCCCAGCCTTTCTTCTGCTACCTGAAAACCAGTGGCCCAGTGAACCAAAATGCAATGTTCCTCCGGTCACGGAAGAAATGAAAAAACTTTCTGATGCGACTGGAGCTTTAGTCGGTTATACGACGCAACTTCCAACCCTGTCACCGGTTGTCGCCAACCATCAGCGGTTTAGCAGCTGGTTGCGCCTTCTCAGGGCAACCGCTCGCGTTCATCAATCGGCTTACGTTTTTCGATCTCTGTTATTGCGAAATTCTAAAATATCTGATTCTTCGCGCGATCATTCCAACTTACGTTTGCTTAATGTTACAGATCTCAACGTTGCCGAGATCCATTTATTCAGACAGTCACAACTAGATTCATTCCCTGATGAACTCATTCGTGTTCAAGCAGCACGCCCCGTCTCGAACGATAGTAGACTTAAGAACATTTCACTTTTGTATGGAGAGGATAGGCTTATTCGGCTATCCGGACGCACCGCTGCTACGACGGCTATTGATTCTCACCCGATTGTGCTTGATGGCAAACACCCTATCACCAGACTGTTAATAAGCTCATACCATGTCAAGTTTGCGCATGGGAACCACGAGCTGGTGGTGAACGAGTTGCGCCAAAGGTACTTTATTCTTAGCCTGAGACCAGCCGTGCGAAGAATATCTCAGAGATGCCAAGTCTGCCAGAACCGTAAAACCAAGCCTGTAATTCCACCCACTGGAGATTTGCCAGAGGCTAGATTGGCGCATCACGAGCGTCCCTTTACCCACGTTGGTATAGACTACTTTGGGCCCTTAAACGTTTCCATATGCAGGCGGACTGCGAAGAGGTGGATTGCCCTTTTCACCTGCATGACGATTCGAGCAATTCACATTGAGATCGTTGATAATCTCACATCGGACTCTGCCTTGATGGCTTTACGGCGTTTCATAGCAAGAAGAGGCTGCCCATCCCACATTTACTCTGACAATGGAACATCTTTCGTTGGCACAGTCAAGATTCTTCCAGAACTTTTCAACTTCTGCGCGAATGAAAAGATCGTGTGGCACTTCACGCCGCCGTCCGCGCCCTTTATGGGTGGATGCTGGGAGCGTATGGTACGATCCGTCAAGAACGCTCTTTCAGTAACACTCAAAGACCGAACACTAAAAGAGGAGGTCCTACACACCCTCCTTCTAGAGGCCGAGTGCGTCGTTAACTCTAGACCACTCACGCATGTACCAGTCGACGAGGACTCGGACCACGCAATTACTCCTTTTTCCTTCCTCATTGGGAGCTCCAGCGGTGGCCCTCAGACGAAACTCTTTGATGACGCAGACTTGTATAAACGTGCACATTGGAGAAAGGCGCAGAGGCTTGCCGATCACTTCTGGCAGCGTTTTGTTAAGGAGTACCTGCCGCAGCTCGTCCCACGCAAAGAGATACCGAAATCAAGGCAGCTGAAAACTGGCGACCTGGTGTTTATAGCGGATGGAACTCTGCCTAGAAGCAGTTGGCCTCGTGGCCGAATAGCTGCGACCTATCCGGGCAAGGATGGGATTGTCAGGGTCGTAGATGTCGCTACGACGGGAGGAGGTGTGCTGCGACGTCCGTCGCGCAAGGTGGCGTTGCTGGTTGCCGGCCAATAGGTATTTGGTGCATCACACCGTCGGGGGCCATGTTGGCAACCGACACCGCCTCTTTTCTTTTTGGCTTTAATTTAAATTTGAAAGATTGGTAAAATTCTAGTGTTCCAAACAATTGTAAATAATTCAGTCAGTAAACGAGGATCACCAGAGCTGGGCTTATAATTTTTGGTCGTCTTTTTCAACATCGTAGCTCCAAAATCTCGCAGAATGTTTCAACACGAGCCACACAGAATTCTTCCGAGCCGCAACTTCACGGGCCAATGGCATGGCTGGTAAGATGTGGTAATAAAAAAGGTAAAAAATATAAATCCAATGGGTTCGAAGCGATATGAACACCAAGTAAGTAGGTATAGTTACCTAAGTCTCCAAAAACCTCCAGTTCCTTATCGAGAATGCATTATACCTAGTTAGGTACACATAATGCAGAATGACGTTTGTTTCTGTCATGTGTATTCGCAGCGCTGGGCGCGCGGCGCGGTGTTCATCCCGGACAGTGCGGGCTACCTGCTGGCGACGACGCTGGTGGGCGGCCGACCTGGGCGGCTGGGCGGCTGTTGGGCGGCAGAGAGCGTGGCGCTGGGCGGACAGGCGCTGCTGGGGGGCGCGGCGCTGGCGCTGCCGCTGGCGCCGGCGGCGGGCTGGCTGGCGCTGCCACACGCGGCACTGGGCGCGGGGCTGGGCGCGGCTGACGCGGCGCTGGTGCCCGCGCTGCTCGCCTCGCGACCCGCGCACGTGGCGCAGCTCGCCGCGCTGCTGCAGGTATCTACCTGTGTCTTGGTATGGTACCGCCGGCGGCGGTAAAGGTAAAGTCGGGAAGAGCGACGATGACACTAATAATCTTCACTGCAGCCTGAGATTACTTTAGTATCGCCTCTTCCTATCTACCACCACCGCCGCGCGCCGTGACCTTTTGTCGACTTGGTCGCACCAACGAAGCCAACCACCAAATACATCCTCCAACCCTTAGCGAGCAGACTATTCACCCGTCACTCAAATGACACGGTTTCCCGCAGGCGGCGTCGAGCGCGGCCTACACGCTGGGCCCGGCGCTGGGCGGAGTGCTAGCGGCTCGACTGGGCTTCGCGCCGCTGGTCCAGCTGCTGGGCGCCGCCAACCTGCTGTACGCGTGCTGGCTGTACCGGCACCTGCGGCGACACCCGCTGTCGGCGCAGTGGGGCGCGCCGGACCCCGCCATAGACAGCGACGATGAAGGGTTGAAGCTGGAGCCCGCCGCGGCGCACGCCTATCACACGCTGCACTAATTTGGTCATTGACCTAATTACTGGCTGCACATTTTCCATAGACAACACAAACACGCTGCGAAGAGGCTGCTTTGCTGGCATGAGGTGGCAAAATAGCCTCTTCAAAGTGTTTGCGTGATGCCTTTGCCTATACCTATAGAGTGTTGTTTTGGTCAGTGACAGCCGATTCAGGGACGATAGTTTGAGTAACGCTTGAAACTAAAAATACCTAAGTTCTTTTTTTTTTCAAAAAAATGTTTGATGGACAAATTATCTTGTTTAAGTTGTTCTATAATAACCGCGACGTGCGGACACCCCCGCTTTCTCAAAGCGCGCGCGCGATGTTGCGCCCGACTCGCCGTTAGCGTTAGTGTATACGGGCGGCCACAATTTAATTGTTTTTGGGTATTTATTATTATTATTTTTTTTTTTTGTTACAGTATCGTGTAAATAATCACCCCTGAGTCGGGTGTAACTTTACAAAACTACACCTTGTATAATATGCCTAAAATGTGTATAACCACCGTAAGGATTGGAATTTTCGCGGTCTTTGCAGTAAACATTCCTATCACTGCTGACGTAAAGGATTCAAATTTTACATATACATACATATACTACCTACCTATGACCTATGTAAATGTAACTATTGTATGACAAGAAGTTCGAATACCTAATAACCAAAGCACTAGGTCGTTCGCCTCTCACTCCTAATCTCTACGATCACCCGCACATAGCACTGGCACTGTATCGAACACTATCAAGGGAGATTATCTACCTACAGGGTGCACTCTAAGTCGATAGCGGAACCTTAAGTAGGCTGTCTACTGATCACTACAAACAACTTGTACAAGGTGGCGAAAAAAATGGATCGAAAAAAATATCAGCTGTTCAATACAAAAGGTCAATTCAGTACTCCGCCAAATGTATGAAACAGCTGATATTTTTTTCGCTCCGTTTCTTTCGCCACCTAGTACAAGTTGTTTGTAATGATCAGTAGACAGCTACCTTAAAGTTCCGCTATCGACTTAGAGTGCACCCTGTAGTGCAGGCAGGCAATAATCTAGTCTGCTGGTTTAGCATGAGAGCGATATCCCTATGTCTATACCGCTCTAAGTAGGTATATCAACAGATTGGGATAGTGATAATCTGAGACACCTTTTGCCTCACTCAACAGATCTCATTAGTATAAAGTTTATTTAGGTATTAATTTGTTTATCGGCCCAAGCCAAGCCACCGTAGTAATATCTGTGTAGTTATCAGAGTGTGGTCGCCGAGTTAATACATACGATACAATATTGATGACTCGAAAGTGTGTGAGCGTCGAGCAAGTCATAATGTATTTTCTAGTTTCTAATCATACTTATTTGTGGTGTTTTATTGTACGTAACGCATCAGATTCAGCACCATAGGTACTATTTATACTTATCTACTTACCTTGTTAAATGAATTAAAATGTTTAAATTATAAGTACCTACCTACATACCTAAATAGATTTTTAATTTATTTATAACTTTGGACTATTCTATAGACGACGCTCTGCAGGCTGCGCGCCAGCCGCGATAGCATCCTGAGCCAAATCGCAGGCCGGTATGACGGTCCGCTATATGCACACTGGTGCAAAATAATTACCAAACAAAACAAGTATTACTAACAGTTATTATTAAGTTGTACTAACAAAACTATGGATTATTATTATCTGAAAATAAATGAATTATTATTATTATTATTATAGGCTCGCTAGCCTTTCTTTAGAACGGGAAACTAAAAACAAAATATTTCCAGTGCAACCAGAGACTTCAACGGCTAACTTTTTATCTATGGGTCATCAACATCATATACATTTTCAGGGTGTTTCTGTATGTGACACTGAAAGGGGTAGCTTAGCTCACCAATATACAGGGCGTCCCACGGCTATGCCACATGGAGGGAAAGTACCTTAAATATTGTAGATGGAACATTTTACTGAAAGAAGACATTATTTTAATTTAAAAAACAATTTAAACTGCATTCATAGATATTGAAATAATTACATGGTTGAACCGGGAATCGAACCCGTTACATGAGAAAAAATAATTACCCTGTAGTTTTATCATACCGATTGAAAGGCTTCATGATAAGGATAATTTTTTGCTAAATAACTTAGTGTCAGAAATAAAAGGAAGACCATGAATTTTAACATTTACCTGGTAGTATGCAACAAATCGAGCCGTATCCTGAGCCGAAAGACGCGTAAAATTTTGTCCATCGCAATGCGGCTGGCTGATTATAAAGAAATAATTCAAAAATGTGAAACAGTAACAAAAGATTAAAAGTGTTTTCACACTTTTAATCTTTTGTTACTGTGATTTTCATTGATAAATTGATTAATGATGTATTAAAAATGTTAAAATTCATGGTCTTCCTTTTATTTCTGACACTATGTTATTTAGCAAAAAATAATGCTTATGATGAAGCCTTTCGATCGGTATGATAAAACTACAGGGTAATATTTTTTCTCATGTAACGGGTTCGATTCCCGGTTCAAACATGTAATTATTTCAATATCTATGAATGCAGTTTAAATTGTTTTTGAAATTAAAATAATGTCTTCTTTCAGTAAAATGTTCCATCTACAATATTCAAGGTACTTTCCCTCCATGTGGCATAGCCGTGGGACGCCCTGTTATTATAGGCTACTTTTACTGTGGGAACAACTGCGAATGTTCGAAAAAAATATCAGCTGTGTAACCTACGAGTACCTATACAGGTTGGGGCGCCTCCTTGCTCCTTGCTCTTTGCTCCTTGGCGCCGAGCGCGGCCATCGCGCTTTTCGACATTTGAAATAGCATCACTTGTTTCAACAAAAACCACGTTTCAACACCCACGATCAAAATTACCGTTTTTTCTCGACAAAATTCTAAGTTCTCAATGGTTCTAAATTCTCAGTGAACATTTAAAAATACATAAACACAAAAACACAGCATGGCAGCGGTTAGACCAGTCGGTAAGTACCACCTCTTGACAACGTGACAGCCACCTCTGTACCTATACTGCCCATATCTTCCTAGCTACTATAGCTACTAACTAAAGTGCCGCTACCCTTCAACTTTGACATCTACGAAGGAATGCCACTTCCGCTGTGCCCGCCTGTGCCAGGCAGCGGCGGCGACGGCGCCATAATAAAACGCGACCATTTAGTTCAGGTGGTAAAATTATACCAAAGAACAAGTAGATGGCGCTATTTGACAACGGAATAAATCTGTTTGTTGCGGCGTCATACTCCCGGTGCAGGTAGGGTGAGGGTTTAAATCTCCCGTGTGTTCCAGGGCCGGGCCCAGGCGCGTACGCACTGCCGTCGACGGTGGGTCACCCGGCGCACGACCCCTCGCGCGACCGCGCGCCCATGTACTCGTTCGGGGCACGCCAGTCCGCGCGGGGCGCCAGCCAGGGGCCTGGGCCCGCCTACCGCATCGACAAGGTGATTCACTGAACCAAACAACCAACAAAATAACCGACCACCCAACCAACCACGCCCATTTTTTCGTTCGGGGCTCCACAACCGACTAGAAGCACCGGTTTGTGATCCGCATACCGCATCGACTGGGGGAGTCACTTTACTCGTCACTGCTGAGTACTGTTCTCTCCGCACTTAAGACGCATCTATGGACCCTATTTCTGTCATCAAGCTTTCCGGTTTTCGGCCGTCACTGCCAAAAAGGTGACGAGGCGGTTTCGCTTGACTCTGCCTCGGTTCTCTGACCTCAATCTATATTTTTATTTTAATATTATTAATCATTTGTGGCACTGTACCTTATAACAGGTGACGCGCGAGGGCCTGGTGACGGCCCCGGCATGGTCGTTCGGGTCTCGGCAGTCGGCGCGCGCGGGCGGGGTCGGCCCAGGCCCGGGCGCGCATGCGCCGGAGCGCTGTCCGCTCATGAAGGAACAGCGCGCGCCCGCATACAGCATGGGCGCCAGGCTGGGCATGGAGGCCAAGCGGATCGGTCCAGCGCCTAATGCCTACGCACTTGGGTATGACTATTACAGAACAACACTTGATTTTAGCATTTTCAGATTTTTATAGTCTACCTTCTGGCCAGCACCGTCCACTTTTTTGGGCTGTGTGTGTGCTGCCTGTGTGTGTGCTGCCTTTGTAAGTGTGTATCGTGCTGCCTAGCTCATCATGGGCCCTTTAGCTATGCCCGACGGTTTGATTTGGTTTAGCTTATCAATAATATAGGTCGTCCTTTTACGATGTCATCAACACAGCAGTGTCAATAATAAAGTAACAGTTAGTTTATAATTTTATTGAAGACCGGAATAGCAATATCAACTGATCTTCTTCTTCCTACCACCGTCTTACCGTGCTCTTACATCCTACAGAGCGAAATATATTCATTGCGCACACCTTGCTGGCGCAATTTTGAGACGCATTAGTAATAGAGGAAGAGACTCACGGAGTGGTTGTCGTTGGCAGGTCGTGCGGGGGCGGTCCGGCCTTCACCATGGGGTCGCGGAAGTACACCGCCGAGAAGGTCAAGTCGCCCGGACCAGCCGTCTACTACCAGGTACATACCATTATCAGCCGAGACTTTCCATTGCCGTCCCTAGAAGTCCTAGAACCTGCGTGCCCAAAAAGTGTCGAGAAAGTCTTGATCTCAAAACACCGTCGAGAAAATCTACGTCTCGAGTAGTCTCGACTCAAGAAACTGGCATATCGGCATCTGCTAAACTTTAGCAAAGCATTTCTCAAGCACGCATACTAAAGGCGTTGCACAAAGGGATGCCTCTTCTAGGACTACGATCGGATTCTAACCCTGGTACACAGGTTTAACACCCAAAATACACCGGAAACATTGGCATACACGGACGATAAACGCAGGCTTCATCATGACACTGCTCCGCATCTTAAGACCATTTTTCTGACCGTCCGACAAATGTAGCACAACCTCCGTAATAAATAACTGGTGGTAATTGTTCGTCAGCGCTGTGCGGATGTGTACATGCCACGACTGCCGATCTACTCGCTCGGCGCGCGCACCGGCGGCGTGGGCGGTCGCTTCGCCTCGCCCGGACCCGCCGCCTACCCGCCGCGACTATACAACACCAAGAAGGTGAGTCACCCAGTGCTCTCACCAACTAAGAGTCTGATGCGTCAGCCGTTCTACAACGCTCCTAACATTGGGGCACTGATGGTAGACATTGGTGCAGTGACTAAGTAAAGGCGAGCGCGAATGACCCGCGAGACAATCTAAGGGAGCGGTCATCCCGCAGATTGTCTCTCAGATGCGTTACTAGAACATCCAGTTTGTCATTATATCCCATTCAGGCGCGGCCTATATGTATTTGATCGTCTCAGTAAGATTGCATAGTGGACGTAGAATTGCTAGCTCTAAAACGCAAAACCTTAGACAACTATGCTAGTTTATGATCCATCATCCTCATTAAGAAAGACTGAATGTTAGGGTTATCGGTCTACAGTCGCAGTGGTGATACGTCCGACTGCATTACCAATGTTCGACCCGCTAACGCGTCCGTCCGTGTCCTCTGTCCTCAGGCCGCCTACTCGTTCTCGTTCGGCACCAAGCACAACCCCTACTCGCCGCCCATGATCATCAAGGAGGACCAGATGGACTGTCTGCCCTAGACACCCTCGAGACACCCTCGAGACACCCGCATGATACCTGTCTGACATCCACGTGACACCCATGTGACCACGGCGAGAGACCAGCTGCATTCTAGCGTCGGCATCACTCGGCACTCAGGAAAGAGAATTTCATTTTATAAGATTGCCTATTTTTGAACGACTGTAATCATTATTTAATTTTTTTAGTAGTTATAACGTGCAACCTGACAAACTGAAAATGTATTCCGAAAGTCCAGACATCAAAATATACAAAACCCTGGCAAATCCCGACTTAGTTGAGATCTGGGTGCCGCTGCCGGTAGCTGGGATCTGGTATCAAAGTCCTAGAAGGCATAAGTAGTCGAGCGACAGGGGACTGGTCTAACCGCCCTAGTAGTATTGTAAATGTAAAGTCCCACAAACATTGTAAGAAGCGTCGGGCCGTTTGTGCGCTACCCCTGCTGTCGCCGAGATGGTGCATAAACGGTTCACAGAATAATGTTATGTTAAAAATCGTACAAATAGTTATGCGGACGCGGATCTGCCGACATTCTACAACTTACAATAACAAAGTTGGTTTGTACAGCTGCGGTTTTAATGTGAATTTCGACTTTGTACACTTTTTGTAGAGTCGAAATTCGTTTGAAGTTTTCCGCTTTACAAACACGTTTTAAACTGATTGTAAGTTTCACGAATTCACCTTCAAATTAGGAGGTAAGGGCTGGGGGTTATGACCCCCTTGGAATTACACCTGGATCCGCCCCTGCTGGTATTATATAAAATAGAAGAGTGCGAGTGTGTACAAGTTGTAGGTACACAAATTGCGCTGATGGTTTGAGTTAAAATTGATGATCGAGTTGTAAACTTTACTTAATTTTGTAAGAATATTTAAACTGTAATTTTTTTAATAGTTTTTACTTAATAAAAGTGTTTTTATAGACAACTGTAACATGTTTATTTATTTTAACTAAGTATCTACCTACTTAAATTTACTCTTACACTAAATACACATTTAAAAACGACATTGGTTGACGCAGTAATGTAACTATAGTGCGTTTCACGAAAGAGTTCCCTTGACGAAACTCTTATTACAATGTTATAGGGACTATTTTTGTTCAACCTAGGAAAATTCTTTAGTGAAACGCACTTTAGTGACTACTTCGGGTCCCAGGAGCAATGATGGAGCCGGCGACCCAGAAAACATTGTCCCATTAATTGGTTCCGAAACATGCGACTAACCAACTCTCTCGAACGAGATTTTTAAGTCTACGTATTTATTTCCACAGGACCATCGACAACTTTTCGATTTCGCCCTTTGTCGACGATGGGACTCTAGTGTCTATTAGTGACCGTAGTCACATTACTGGGACATTTGAGCGGCGCAGGCAGAACGCGCCGCAAGAAAACCTTAAAAGGCGATGCAGAAACGCGACGTCGCTGGCGGAAAGCGCGAAGTCCAACTGGACGTGCTACGGGGAATAAATACCCCTCCGGACCACTTTTAGTGGTACTAGTTTGCCCCATTTGTACCAGTATCCAAAATAAAAGCCAACCAGTTGGACTCGCAGTTGTGCCACAGGTCGTGTGGGGAATGATCCCCCCTCCTTACCCACCACACCTGACCCAGACGGCTGTACCTCCCCCCCCCCGGTGTGAGTCCTAGAACCGTCTCATGGCCTTGAGCCGGTTGTTCCGACGCATGCCGGCGGTGCGCACGCGCTGCCAGTACTTCTTGCTGGAGGGGTCGAGCTCGTCGAGGCGCGCGGGTGCGCCCGTGCGCAGCGACCACAGCCAGCCCGGGTACTCGCTGTCCGCCTTCAACTGCGGGCGAGGACAGACAGACAATGTTACAGTAGCGGGTTTAGGTGGGGGGAGCTAAGGGGCTCAAGCCCCCCCCCCCCCCCCAAAAGCAGCTGAGTCCCTCTATAAAAATAAATTTTGTATACTTTTTTATCTTGAAAACCTACGTTCATTGCAATGTTAGAGAACTCTTTAGGTTGAGTGCGAGCAATCAGCGAAAAGTTTTGCAGGTGCATTCTGTATACACCTGCCATAAGATGCCGCACGCGAGTTTTAGTAGAGCCAGTTAGTTTTGATAAGAATGAAAGGATAAAACGATACAAGAAAGTTTCCCTCTAGCATCTTGGATCATGAACCATGCGATTATCGCCCGCACTGACAAAAGCCTAACTGAAGCACTTAAATTGGTTATCGTTTAAAAATGGATCCAATTCCTGAGAACCATGACAGAAATGATAACAATTTTCTGGGACTCTCAAAAACAGTGGACTTTTCTTAAACAGTCTTTTCCTGCCACTTTGACCAGAGTAGAGTACATTGGGTACCTAAAGATGGAAGCGAGTTGAAGGGAATGCCCCTCTTTCATCCCACAAATTGTCCCAGTGTGTTTACCAACCTTGACGTCCTCCCCGGCGAGGTAGATGTTGGAGCCGGCCACGGTGGTCACGAGCTTGACCGGGTCGCTCTCGACGGGCAGCTGCTGCTTCTCCACGGTGCCGAGCTTGCCCTTGCCCTTCTTGCCCTTACCGAGCCCCATCACGCCTGGAATTGTTGAGAACATGAGGAGTTAGTGAAGTGGAAGAGGTGCTTGTTTCCTATTAAACCAAATGCTTGGTTGTTAGATACATCAGTGTGTAACATAACACCATTGGTTGGAAAGGACAGGGGCCTGTGTGACGCTAATTGTATTCAGGAATGTGGGTAGAAGTCAAAAAAATACATCACATGATTTAGTCAGTCAGATTAGGTAAAGAAAAGGGGCCCGAAAATTGTATTGCCTACAGGCCCATACAGGGTTAATCCGGCTCTGCCTGCGTCTAAAGAAATGGTGCCAAAATGGGCTCCCAGTTGACAGCTTCAATTATGATTTATTCAGTCGGTCCTGTCGGTGACAACATCTGGTTGGTGGGTCAAGTTGGGGGCGGGTTGTAGGCGTTGGGGAATACGCATGGGAGTCCTATCTGCAACATTTCTGCAAAAAATATTTTTTCCTTAAAAATCCCCCATCGCGACCCAGAACTGCGTTTCCAGGTTTCAAGTTACAGGACCTTTTTTGCTCTCCAGGACTTACCTAATCTGTTCCCGGGCAATAAAAAAATTTAATAATATATTTTTTTGTTGAAAGTCCTCGGCCCATAGCGCCTCCAACGCTTCACTCCAACCCAAGATCTCTTTCTAGTTCATCCTGCTGAATAAGTTCTTGCCAGTCTCCCTATCTGTTTAATGATGGATCCATTCGAGCACGGTTTCGGGTCACTGATGGTTCCATGTATTAAGTAGACGCTCTTGTAAGGGACTACATAACTAGCCGACCATTGAATGGGACGAGCGCTGGCTGACTGGCTGTCCACTCACCTCCCGCGGCGGTGGTCTTCTTGACGGCGGCTTGCAGCGTCGCGCACGAGTGCAGCCCCGCCGGCTGGTGGGTCAAGACCGCGCCAGACGCCCGCTGCAGCCCCCGCACGAGCCACTGTACTAACATTGTTGTTTTCCGAAGAATAGCTCAGAAAAGAAAATAGATGTACTTTTTTTGGGTTGGTTGGATGAGGTTATGTTTGGATTACTTTGGATGGATGATTCGATCTGTCATTTTGACAGTTTTTGATAATAGTGTTTCGTTTCAATGTCGCATCATGAAGATCATCGCATAAAAAAATAGAAGTTAAAAACTAAAACCCGACTACTAAAAGCCTTAAAACAAGACCTGTTTATCCTTAAAATAGACTCATAGATAATTAATCGTAGTCGGAGGCCATCGGTTTATCAAATGCGAATGTGGTGTCCTCCGACTACGATTAATTATCTATGAGTCTATTTTAAGGATAAACAGGTCTTGTTTTAAGCCTTTTAGTAGTCGGGTTTTAGTTTTTAACTTCTATTTTTTTTTTGAGCTTTTTAGTACCTAAGTCATTTTGGACGATCACCCAGAATAGAACCAAGAAGGGCAAAAAAAAAACACATTTTGGAATTTTTTGTTCTATTTTTTATGTTGACGCTACATGTGTTATACATTTTTGAAAAGGTCTTTTAAAGCCATTTTATTTGATACCCATGACGATGGTATCCGATAATTTTTATTTTTAGGTCCACCACTTTAGGGCGCAGCACAGCCGCCATCTTGGTTTTTTTCAAAATTTAACTATCCTATGTTACCTGGGTGATTAAGACGAATCCAACGACACCTCATTTGTTGAAATCGGCCGAGTAGTTTAGGCTCTGCGAGGGAACAGATGAACACACAAACATACATACCCACATACATACATACATACATACATACATACATACATACATACGCTGCTAAAATCATAACCCTCCTTTTTGCTTCGCGTAGTCGGGTAAAAATATCATCGGGTTATTCGCCTGGATCAGTAAATGCGCCTTATGTCATTGGACGCCGGCCCGCGAATATTTTTGTACTTATTTTTTTTGTGAACATTTTGTTTTTTTTTTTGTCGTCTGCAGAAACAAAACGCTAAACGTCACTCATTCATTGTTGTTTTTCTTCTTTCGTTTCGTTCGACGAACACGAAACCAAAGATAACACTAAAAAAACGAAAGACGGCTCAAAAAGCTCAAATTTTACCTGTATCAACTTCCTCTCCTCAAAAGCTCGCTCAAGCATCTTTAAAAGTGTTCATCTCCACATGAGAGCTCAATAAAAGTGGTTAGAAACGAGTTGAGCTCGGTCATTCCGTTTTCCTTATCGACGGTGCCAAGTGGGTGGGTGGTCGTGCGGTAAACCCCGGCTGAGTCACCGCACGCCGGCAGCCGTAGCATCAGCTATGGCGCCTCACTCGCGCTGAGGAGGCCGCACTATGCACTCCAGCATCGGATATCGCGATCACGACGACGACGACGACGACGATTTATTCGGTGAATTCGGTCTCTTCCACGTTCACGACGAGCACGACGATCACGGAGTCAACAAGGTATGACCGCCTTGAACTAGTTGCGCGCTCGGCGCCAAATTTGTGCGGCACACTGGCTGCATTTTAATTAGTTTACAATAGTGAGTGATTGTTGAGCTAAAGTGTTGTTAGTCACCAGTGCAGTGTTGTTGCTCCACAGTAATCTGTGTCCAGAGGGTAAACAAGTGAAATTCCTACCAATCTCGTTGGTTAGTTCTGTGTATTCTTTCCCTGTCCTTGTTCAAAGTTGGTTTTGTTTCTAAGCAAAGAAAAGGTTAACAAATTATTTAATCTGAAATATCATTTTAGTTACCCAGAGCAATACGAGAAGAATGTACCAAAAGTTATCATTATGCTGTAACTAAACTGTATTACAATGTATTTTGTTTTCTGTGTGATGTGCGATGTTGTGCTCAGAGTTACTCACAGTCAGTGTCCCAGAGAGGTTGTTCAGTTATTTGTCTTAGTTATTAATGCAGAGATAGTAGGTACAGATAATCTTTTACATACTAATGTAATTTGAACAAGGGTAGACTTATCATGTTTTGGCAATACAAACAAAACATGTTATCTACTTACCTTCTATCTATATTACACTGTAGTTGTGCCTCACCCGCGGATTATCATAGTGCCATATTTATGTAGTTTATGCAATAAAAAAAAAATTATTTGAACTTTGAAATAAAACTATGTAATATGGTATGCACTATTCAGTGTTATATCAGTAGTATCTATACTTCTGCCAGTCTGACTAGAGTGCTTCCATTGAGCGTCACCTCCACCGGTCCACATCTTAGTTAGATCTTCTTTACCCATATTCGGTTATGTTCACAATGTGTTTTTATTTACTTCAGAAAAAGCTAATTGTTCTTGTTTGACCTTTGTTTTTGTTATAATTTTTACCCGACTGTCCAAAGCAGGGCTCCTTTGCCTTGGTAGCTTTAAGGTCTTTATTGTGCAATTTTATTCCGAAATAACTAAGTTAGTGAGTGTTTCGTCGGTAGTCGTGGGTGTGGAGCAGTGTGATGAACCCGTCCAACCTGCCGTACATCGCCGCGGCGCTGCTGCTGCTGGTGCTGGTGGTCGCGTGCTGCTGCCGCTGCTGCCGGAGCCGCCGCGCCGGGCGGGTGCTCGCGCCGCGTGAGTTACTATAAGCCGTGCCAATAGAGAAACGATATGAAAATGGCGGCGGGTACCTATGGTAAGGTCTGAAAAAGTGGTTACGAAAATACTATTTCGGTTCATACCTAAAACTTTCTTACATTTTTGGTTAGGAAATATTGTTTTACAATGCTTTCTTTATTATTTAGTAATTGTTCTACGTTGGGTTTGTGATTAAACAACAATCTTTATGAAAATCAGATCAATAATATTAAAACGTAGTAAATAATATAAACCTCAACAAATAACAACACTTTACGTAAACTACAATATTGAAATAACTCGACAAACATAAAAAAATCAATAAGAGGCAAACATATTTTGGCGGGTTTTATTAGCCAAGCGTAGGTAACTAATCAGGACTGCCTAAAATGACTTTGCTAACGTTACGTATGAGTATAGACGGAGATATGATTAAAGCGAGAGGGCGCGTGAGTGTCCGCCATTTATATATCGTTTCTTTAATGGCACGGGTTATAACTACACTATTTATTTTGGAAGGCATTTTTAGTCATATACCTACCTAGTTGAACTCTCGCGCACTGCGTTCGACCCGAGTCCGAGCTAGGTCCAAGAAGCGTGGCTAGGACAGTGGGAGGGAGTAGTCTCGTCATCAGAGATCAAAATTTGTGCGTGATCCAAATTAGGTCTGAGTTTTTTTCTTGGATTCCAATAGAACACAGTGCGGAACTTGCGCGAGACTGTCTACCCCCCTTGCCACCTACCTTGTGATTGCGGGCAGAAGGGCGGAAGGTTAAAAAAACCTATGAGGGTTGTTCTATATCTCTATAGTGGAGAAGATTTGGTGAAATCAGCTGCTGTAAAAATGGCACAACTACTGTAGCTCAGTAACTAACACTAAATTAAATCCTGCTCTTGAGAATCATTGGAATCTCTAAATCGGTTTAGTATTTATTGTCACTACTTCTAATGACATTTTTAAGGGCATGTCACAACATTAGGTATTGTGTACAATGACTCAATGATCAAATATAGCTCTCAACTAAAGCTGAGTCAGTGCCCAGTGCGATGTTGATTGATATTGTATGGTGGGTTTATTAACTTGTCCTTCACTAATCGTTTCCTAGAAGATAACGGTAGCCTACTGTAAATAGCTTTAAGGGTAGACGATAGCAACGTGGCGGGAAATTCAAAATTTTCACAGTTTTTTACATTTTGTAGCTAAACTGAGCTATTTTTGTTCAGCGATTTTTCGTTCGCGGAAATAACAAAGTATTCTTTTCATTATTGTAAACAACAGAACAACAATAATTCAGCCGATTATGTGTTCTGGTCTACAACAAGTTTTTTGGGCAGTGCCACTGCTTCGTAGACCAGAACACATAATCGGCTGAATTATTGTTGCTTGTTGTTTACAATAATGAAAAGAATACTTTGTTATTTCCGCGAACGAAAAATCGCTAAACAAAAATAGCTCAGTTTAGCTACAAAATGTAAAAAACTGTGAAAATTTTAAATTTCCCGCCACGTTGCTATCATCCCACCTTAAAGTAATTTCTTATGAGGCTACAGAGTACCTACGCGATGTATTTGTCCTTCAACTAAAAACTAAGGCCTTTGCATCTACGTGATGAGATGATTTATACAGCGTCCAGTGGCACCTTCACTCACACTAGATGGGTGAAGAGACCACTCGGCGCTGCAGTGCCTGGGACATTGTTTTAGATGGAGTAGGCTTGCCCAGCACCTATACCATCCTGACAGCTTAGTCGACCAAGCCCACAGGAAAGACAGGTCAATACAGGTCGCTAACGGTGAAGGAAAACATCGTGAGGAAACCCGCAGCTCAGTTGGCTCCACACGTATTGTCCTTCAAAGTTAACTGAAAAACTGATTGCAAAACACTTTGACTGGAAAACTCGACATAGGTAGCCAAGACTGGTTAACATGAGTTGCGAGCTTGTGGATGATTTATCCATGGCCTAATGGCACCTCCAAGTACACTAGACTGGACTTGGTCGTTGCAAGGCGGGACATGTTGGGCTTGCCCGGCAGCTATCCTCTCAGCACATCCCTTAACTAGGGTCAATTTGTAAAACCCTCCCCGGTCCAACGACACGACGGTCACAGTAGTGCAGTAGTAGAAAGTATTGGTAAGTAACTTGGTTGTTTATTGTTTGCAGCAGCCCCCCCCGCGCCGCCCGGCCCCGCCCCCTACCCGCAACAACAGTACATCGGTGAGTCTCTGTACTGTCTGTACTGTGACTGTGTGACTGTACTGGGCCCTTAGCCTGTAACACAATGGTGCCAAAATGGGCTGTCAGGTGACGACTTCAATTACGATTTGCTAACGCTGTCTGTCCTTCTAATGTTTTTGTAGTACAGCAAAGAATATTTTGATTCTAATTCTAGAGGATTAGTTCTCTGGTTGTAGGAGAAAAACAAGGAGAGCCCGGTTTTGTCCTTCTGCCGGGACGCCATTGACCCGCCATTGCGTTACAGGCTAAGGGCCCTGCTCGTCCGCACCACGGGTTTCTGTACTCATAAACAGTTCATATACAGGGTGTCCCGTAATTCAACGTCAAGCGGGAACAAACAGGTACATGCAATAAGATTTTGTGCCTGCCCCCTTACTATGAGTGCTCAAAAAATATCTAGGAACAGCGAGCTGATGTTTTTTTTCATCCGCCGCCTCGGAAGCTTTAGTAACTGACATTCCGGCGGTGACGGACGATTAAAGTCTCCTTCGAGCATTGTACTGACTTGCCTCTTCTTTTGTGATCTAACCTTTTTTTTAACATAATCTTGTGTTCACTTACAGTTGAAGTGGCTGCTCCATACCCTGCAGCCTCTGCTCACAACACGACAGTCTACCAACAAGCAGCCCCCTACCCCACGGGGGCCCCGTACCCCACGGCGGGGGCCCCGTACCCCACGGCGGGGGCCCCTTACCCCGCAGTAGCGCCGCACCACGCGCCCAGCGCGCCTGATGCTCATGGTGAGTGAGTGAGGGGGGCATCATCGTCATCATCATCATCATCATCATCATCAGTTCCTGTCATCCCTAACTGTTTTAAGCCCTATGTCATTGATAGGGATTTTAATACAGTTTTCTATTCTGGCCGATTTTGCCCCTTCATCTCAAGCTCGGATATGCTCATCCCGAGACTGTCAGCTGCCTGTGTGTGTGTGAGACAATTTTGATAATAATGTGAGTGTATCATATACGCATTTGTTGTTACTGCTCTGGCGCACAGTTTCGCCGACACTCCATAACTTTTAGAGTCTGCGCAGACGAGGGACAATGGCGGACAAAATGTCCGCGGCGTGCCCTTATTAGTACAGTAATAAGGTTGCACTTTGCCTGCGTATACCGCCAGGCGAGACGAGGTATTGCGCGGACAAAGTGCAACCTTATTACAGTGCCAACATCGACAGTTACTTGGCTCTGTAGCTCGCCTGTACGGTATGCGAGAGGTTGCGAACTCATGTCCTGTCCCGAGCGAATGATTTAATTTTATAAATATATTAATTATCAAAAGATAGATATTGAGTGTGATGGTTGATTGGTTGTGTCAGCGGCGTGGTACGGTGGTGCCCGGTGCTACCCGCCCGCGGCCGTGGGTTGGCAGCCGCAGCCGGCGGTGATGTTCGCGCACACAAGTACGAGTAACTAACTAATAACAGTTTACATGTTTGCCATCAGTATTAGATCACTTTGCACTCGCATGATTTTATATTGCACCTTGTCGATGTCGTAGAAAAATGGCCCCTAATCCACCAATGTGAGGGTCGTGTATTCATTTGAGCGATCATATGTAACGGACATGTTAATCTCATGTCAAACACTTTTCAGCCAACCACGTAAGTGGTACTATTTTGATTAAATCAAACAGACATGCATTTGATCGCTCTTTGTTGCTGAAATCGGACGTACCTCGCTCTATTTAGCTCTAAGACGTGTTAAAATATAAACACATCTCTCGATAGCATGATATAAACAACGTTTGTCGCGGGGCCATGCCGCAGGGGCCGGAACTTACGGTTATCTGTAGCAGACTTGCGGCATCCGGTGTAAGAGCACGTACTCAAGTGCGCTGTCAGCGCGATCATATTATTGACAGAGTCAGCACAGATTTGTGAATTATTCTAATAGCCGATACCTAGGTACGTGTTGCACAGAGATGGCCTACGAAAAACCAAAAATGTCTATAGCTTATATCAAAATGATCTCCCTACTCTCATTCCTCGTCATTTAGACTCCTATTGTCGACGAGGATTCGTATACTGCGTGCGTGTTGTTATCAGTTTATCTTAATTGTACAGTAAAGTAGTATCACACTTATCTCGCTATGAGCTCATCATACGTACCGTATCTGCCTGTCTCCCAAAGGGTCGGCACCTCGTCATAGAGAATCACAAATTTTCGCTTGGTACGAGTATGTAATGTATGTATTTCGTTACGTGAATATCCGTCATTCTCTTACTGGCTCAAACCAACGCAACATAAAATTAAATTCCATAAAACTTCGTTCACATCGTTATTTGTCAGTTGTTTGACCAAATTAAATACAAAAGTAGTCAGTCAGCGGATTGCAGTCTTCATCAGAATCGCATCTGATAAGGATATCAACCTAACACACGCTTTGTTTCTATTTGTATTTTATTTTATTTACTTATTTATGAAACTCCAACAAGAAATACAATTAAATTAAGGCTACACATAGCTGTGCAAGTAAGCTAGAGAGACCAATAGTCCGTTTGAGCGAGTACTCGCTTAGAGTAAGCGCAGAAATAGTTCGTCAGGCAGATCAAACGTTTTTGTCGCAAAATCGTCCATAAAGTACGTGAATAAGAGATCATGTTCTCTAGTTGATGAGCGTCGAATGTGAAAGCATTTCAAAGTAATAGAATAGCTAGAGTGAGTGATTCTGATGACACACCTACCTAGAGTGGGTGTTTGGGGACAACCCTGAGTCATTTAGTGAGATTGCTCGAAGAAGTTGTAAAAACCCACGAAGATGAAGTCGCCCGGAGCATCGCGCCACACATGAGCATTATATTATCTTTGCACATGAGACATGAGTCAGTAATCAGTCGTGGAGGTATTTCCTCACGGTGCACGGTGCGTTATGTTCAGAAACAAGTTTGAGTCTCTATACGTTTATTATGAGCTGATGGCGTGATGACGCGCTCAGCTGACCGGTTACAATTATTACTATCGCATTATTGGGTTTATAATATGAGTTCCGATGAGGAAACGCCGGCTAAGTTTGCTCCGCATGTATTCACCTTGTCATTCCTGTAGAGTCCACACTGATTTCTTCTTAGTATTTTTTAGATGGAGTTGGCTTGCCCACAACCTAAACCATTTCTTTCAGACTTAGATAGATTATAACTTATTGCTTTTCTTATGTAGGAGTGGATGTGTCATTTTTATTTTATCTTGTTTAATCCATTCAGTCGATTTTGTTAGGCCGTAGTTATTATTTTTAAGATAGCATGAAGTTCATGAAAACATCGTGCTTGTTGAGTTGTGTCATTGTGTGTCGTCTGCTTGTTAAGTTGTGTCACTGTGTGTCGTCTGCTTCTGATTCACATGTCCTGAACTAGGTATTATTATATTTGTGATCAAATCATAATTTTATAAAATATGCATTCAGTGTTGACAGAAATTATTATTACGTGGTACTTGCTTGAAAAGTATAGATAGATTTTATGTTAACCAAGTATAGATCTTGCTATTGTATAAGCATAACTATCTACTTCCTATCTCCAATGATCCGAAAATTCAACGTATTTTAGAACATGTTTTCTAAATCCTCGTAGGTACTGGCTATTTTCAGGACCTAGGATCTAATTCCTAGGGCCAAAGACATGCGGCAAAAACTGGCACACGCCAAAAAAGTTTCAACATGTTTCAGTCATCATAAGCCGAATATCCTCCATTGTTACCCGACTGCCCTAAAGAAGGGTTATGTTTTTGAAGTTTGTTAAACAGCTAGTATCAGGATTGAAATATTCACAGTCCATTTTATAGCCAAAAACGTTCTCAAAAAGACGACGTCACTTTTGTTTTTTGCCTCACCGGACACCTTATTACAAACAATTATTGTCACTCAATTCTTAGGTAGTTGCTAGTCTTGTGTGCCTAGTGTTCTAAAAAGCGTCCATTCTTGATCCAATCTAATAATCCTTTTTCTGTTTCCGCAGTGCTACCTCCGTCGTACGAGCAGGCGGTACACGGGGCGGTACCGACGGGGGCGGTACCTGCGGGGGCGGTAGACGGGTACTCCAAGTCACCGCCATACAACCCCAACGCTCCACATTAGACCGCCGGGTGACGTCATGTGGTACCTCACACGGATGGTCGTTAGCAACACTATTTATATCGGATTAGGCAGAGTGGTTGCGTCTACTTGTACCTACAATGTTGAAGGACACTACCGAGGCACAACAACTAGCGCCGCCAATAGAAAAAAAATCATATCTTCTTTTTGGATGCGTTTTTTTGATAAAAACTTCATTAGGTTATCAACGCGAGGCTCAACTATTTTTAGGACCTAAGGTTAAGATTCCAGATCCTAGAACCTACTACGAATAAAATCTTTTATCGCCAAAAGTGGCTTTAGCAAGAAACGTTTCCTATGATTTTTTTTTCCATTGGCGGCGCTAGTTGAGCCTAGGTTTAACGTTCAAGCGTTCTATTGAGCGTGCACTGAAACGCTTCAAACGCTATCAATGCTGCTACACATACCTCAATACAAGTCTATACGTTCAGTAGCACAGAGAATACGCTGGATTATATTTCGCGGTCTCAGACATTTACTACAAAACTCTGCACCTAATCCGATCTGTAATGTAAGTGAGTAATGCTCACTGAGCATTACTTATTTATAACGTACTAGTACATTACTGCCGCGATCTGTAATGAGTGCGTTTCTGGCGCGCTTTTGATGGCCGACAGAGCGCAGCGTAGCGCAGCTCAAGGCCCTCACAGTGCGGTCAGCATTGCAGCCCTTGATGGACAAGCTGAAATGAAGGCCGAGACCGAAGGTCGAGGCCTTTATAGCGCGGCCAGCAAGGGCTGCAATGATGACCAAACTTGAGGGCCGAGAGCGTAGCTAAGCTAAGCTCGAGACAATCATAGCGTGGCCAGAAGCGCGCTCATTGCAGACCAAGGCTTGTATAGTGCTTTACTCAAACAATGCGAGTAATTAAAATATTAATTAGAATAGTAATTAACATAGTAATTTAATTAGCTTACCATTTGTCGTAGATTAAGTACTTTTTGTCGATTTTCCATTCCGCAAACTTTTTGTTGGTAAGCTTGCTTGTATTTTTCTTTTGACTTCGGTGGCAATAAATTTCCAATTACTAATTTCGCTTGATTTTGAATGTCCGGCGGTGTTAAACACATTAAATCCGAGGATTCGTCGCTTTGAGAGTTCACTTTTTCAACAAAAACACAGAAAAAAATCACTTCGAACAACGCGCGAAAAGTCGAAAACAATATGGCCGCGCTTTTTTTTTCTGTGCAATGTGTCGACTGCCAGTACCCATACAGCCTAATTCTAAATAAATACTTTTTGCACCTGATGTTTGAGTTCCATTTATGAAACAAAACTCAACATTAATGTTTTTCTGGCCGCAAAACACAAGACATTAATGAAATTCCATACAACTTTTCTGGCGCCTAATCCAAGTAGCCCGCAAGTCCGACTTTGCTCAAAGAAGGTTGTCGAATTAATGTCCACATTACGAGCTTTTTTGAGTAAAATAATGTATACCTATAGTTTTCGTTTGTAAGACGTTTCAGTCGTAGTCGATGACATAAAATGTAACGGAACCGATGGACGCTTTCATGAAAACCACGTCTAGTTTTGTTGCCTTGTTTAGTTGTCTAGTTTTGTGGTCATCGGGCTAGGAACGAGAATGTTCTACCTATCAGTATCACACCGTGTAAGTATCATGGATTTTCAAGTTTGTTTGCAAGACCAGCACTTACTTATATTGAATTTTAAAATGCATGAAACTAGGACCGTAACTAAAATCCAGCAACAGTTCTTAACGGCTAATTCCAGTTATTTAACTACTCTGTGATTTAGTTACTTAGATTTTTGTATAAACTGTGCTTACTAATAAAGGAACGATCTGACATGAACGCCCGCTCGCTCTAAATACAATCAAAGCTAGATAAAATCTGTTTAGCAGTTCATTTCAGATCTTTTTCCTTTATTGGAATAATAATATGAACATTGAAGGTGACAAAGCATATGTAAGCAAGAGGGTAGCCCTAATATCTAATGATACTGAACCATGTAATATGGAATACGATATCAGTCTCAAACACGGACAACAGTCGCTAGTCCCTTCACATATAGATACGAGGTAGTAGTAGGGATGAATGTACACTTGTGGAGAGTCAAATAACTTCGAGGAAAGAGACTTGTGAAGATAGAGATTGAGGCTATAATAAAATTAAATACAGGTTTTTACAATACAGGACTTGAACCCGCAACGTGTCGCGTCCCGAGTGAATTTTTACAACTTATTATAAATGTTCAAAATATTCTCTAGCACGGGTTAGTGCTTTAGAAAAAACAAAAACAGGTTTTTTAGTTTTTCGTTTTTTTTTGTACTATTTGATACAGGTTTCTAAGTTCTATTGTACTGTTTGAATTGTTTGAACCAAGTTCTCAGTTCTACTGTTCTGTTTGATACAGGTTTCTCAGTTCTAGTATTGTGCCGGTCTGAAGTGCTGACATGATTGACTGACGTTCATTGTTAGTACTTTAACCTAAATTATAAGTCAAGATTTTGTTGTAATTAATTAGTTAAGAATTTATTTTACTTTTTTTACAGTTGCGGAGGAAAAATATATTTGTCAGTAGTAAAGTAAAATAAATACGTATATATAGTCCTCTTAGTACTATGTGATTAAACCATTGTTGTTAAACTATTGTCAAATTAATTCATGACTTTTGCTTTCACTCAGAAGTCTAGCAAAAAAATTTAGGTACTGTATTTTTGTAAAAGTCGAACAAAAATAAGATAGAATTTAACTCAAATACAAAATTTACTGTTGCAAAACGGTTTTGTATGACATGCATGACTATTCCTTTTTACGGCAACACAGGAATGTGTACCTTATTGTTCACTGTTAAAGCTCACTTTTGTCTACCAAATTTTTAATATAATAATAATATTAACTCAATACCTAAGTCAAGTCATTCCATTACCGTACATTAGATGAAATGAGATTATCGTTGATTATTTAGTAAATACTTAGTCCCTTTTGGGCCGTTCGTCCATTGGCCAGTTACTTTGAGAGCTACGAGTACCAGCTACTTTAATATTGACTACTCTGGAGTTTATCTACATCGGTACTGAATGGATGAAAGGCCTATTTAGGCAATTTTATACATCTTAAGCTCAAACTATATTATGTAGATTAATTAAAATAAAATGGTAATAATATTTACGTAAATTATAATGTCATATTATTATGTACTTATCCTCATTTATCAATACAATAGATTTATATTTATATGTAGGGACGCAGCTGAAGACATCGACTTTTGTCTTAGTTGGGACGATCACCATACAGGGTGTTCCAGAAAGGTCCTCTGACACTGAAAAGGGTCCTTTAACTCACCAATACAAGCTGCTTTTACTTTGGGACAAAGTGCGAAATCTCGAAAAAAATAATCGGCTCTTCAATACTAAATTCGAGCAGCTGATAGTTTTTTCGAGATTTCACACTTGGCCCTATAGTAAAAGTTGCTTGTATTGGTGAGTTAAGCGAATCCTTCCTGAGACACCCTGTATACTTGTATCTAGGTAGGTATTATAACATACTATTTAATTGCATTGCAGCTGCCAAAAGTCGAATTTCTCGTCTGTACAAGTAATCTATTAAGTTTGTATGTAATTATAGATTGTAAGTGAAATTGTGATTTAAAGAACGTAAGTACTTAGTTTGTTCTAACACCCTTTACTTGTATTTAGTCTATCAGAGGCTGAGACCCACGCTCAGTGCTACAGGGTACCATTAATGCCCGATTTCACCAACTATACTTAATTTTTAAGAACTTCTTTAACTTTTCTAAGAAACCTTAGCGTAATTTTTGTATGCTAAGGACTTCTTAAAAAAGTTCTTAAAAATTAAGTATAGTTGGTGAAATCGGGCATAAGTCACCTACTCTACACCTCCTTTAGGGCACGGTATAGGAACATTGGGTCTGTAATCTTAGGTCTAATAAAATATACCAAGACCACCAAGATCAGTACATAGCCCAAGTATTTTATAAAAACTTAATAGACGGCCTTTGTCCAGCAGTGGGACACTAACTCCAAGATAAATAAAATAACATAATACAACCACGTCCACTAGCGCCGCCAATGAAAAAAAATCATATCTTTTTGGATGCGTTTTTTTTTTTGCTAAAAACGGGGCCGTCAAATGAAAATCCCTAGACTTAACATTTTTTAGCACCTGCGGCCCAGATTCCAGAACCTGGAACCTCCGAATAAATCCCGCCCACGTCAAAAGTGGCCCCTTTTTTCTTTCCAAAGGAAGAATCTACGGTTTAGGTACTAAAAATAGTTATTCTCATTTGACGGCTCTTTTTTTTACCAAAACCGCTTCAAAAAAGAAAATTTAAACCGTCTTGCACCACTTCTTAAATGCCACTTAAGACGACGTACGTCTCACAACTAGCGCCGCCAATGGAAAAAAAATCATATCTTTTTTTTGGATGCGTTTTTAGCAAAAAACGCTCCTGCGATTTCTCAACGCGAGGCTTAACTATTTTTAGGACCTAAGGTTTGGATTCCAGGATTGGATTTCCTACGAATGCAATCGATTCTCGCCAAAAGTGGCCACTTTTGGCGAGAATCGATTGCATTCTTAAGTTCTAGAATCTGGAATCCAAACCTTAGGTCCTAAAAATAGTTAAACCTCGCGTTGAGAAATCGCAGGAGCGTTTTTTGCTAAAAACGCATCCAAAAAAAAGATATGATTTTTTTTCTATTGGCGGCGCTAGTTGTGAGACGTACGTCGTCTTAAATCGACTTTTGTATGGCTTTTATTGACTTTTGTTTTTGTCTTGCTGTATTTGTTTTCATTGACGGGGCTAGTGTGCCTGGTGAGGCCATCTTTGTTAATGATTATATCGAACCCTGTGCTAGTCTTCAGCCAGGCCCTCCCTGGGCTCAGGCGACACCAATGTGACATTTTATTACACATCTTCTCAACCTATTATAAAGGAAAATAAGAGAAGAGTACATACCTATTACGATTATTATTTTTATGTATGGCGATTTTAAGCTGTTTTCCTATCCAAATTCTAACAATTTGTTTGTATGAAAGAATATAGTTTTGTATGCAATAAACGTTGTCGAGTCGCAACTCTATCTAAAGATCTCTTCATTTGGACGATGCAAGTGGACCCCCCCCCCCCTCTCTTCCCCTTCCCCCTTCCTCGTCGATGCTCCGAGTGGTAAAACTTGGACGAAGAATGCCGGTTTTGGTTTACCTGCTTATTACTACCTGTCTTTCAGCACTAGAGGTCTTTCAAAGGGGAAAAGAAAAAAACAATCGGTCAGCTGTCAAAAAAAATGTCCTAAAGGAAAAAGTTCTAGGCCTTTAAGGGTTCCGTGCCTCAAAAGGGAAAACAGAACCATTAAATTAAAGAATCACTCGTGTGTCTGCCTGTATCTATGTCCGTTTGTCACAGCCAATTTGCTTCAAAACTACTGAACCATTAAACAATTAGACTTTTTATAGTACGTAAGTATGTACAGTCTGCCGTGTCTTTTGTAAATTTCTGACATTTCTAGTACTCAATCCTCAGTTGGCTCCATAAAGTCTTTTGATCTCTACATAAAATAGGATCGATTGACAAAAATCTTTTTTTTTTTTATTTTTGCATATTTTTCGCTGACCGTACATTTTTTTCCAAAATCTGTGAATGCAGTTCATAATAATAATATCTCTAAAAGTTATGGAAGGTCTCCTAAGAACGTTTTGCTGTAACTATAACGGTTAGGGTACCTAGTTGCCGTTATTGCCCCGTCTCAAAAATCATTGCCTGCGATATTGTCGCGTGCGATTCTCTCTCTCGTAGGTTCGTGGTAAGCAGTGGACGATTCTCTCTCTCGTAGGTTCGTGGTAAGCAGCGGACGATTCTCTCTCTCGTAGGTTCGTGGTAAGCAGTGGACGATTCTCTCTCTCGTAGGTTCGTGGTAAGCAGTGGACGATTCTCTCTCTCGTAGGTTCGTGGTAAGCAGCGGACGATTCTCTCTCTCGTAGGTTCGTGGTAAGCAGTGGACGATTCTCTCTATCGTAGGTTCGTGGTAAGCAGTGGACGATTCTCTCTCTCGTAGGTTCGTGGTAAGCAGTGGACGCAGCGCACATGCGCACTGCTTGTGGTCACAGCATAAGAACGGAGCTGTCGAATAACTCTGCCGTGTCTTTGTATTAACTTAGCTTTGCACGACTCTGACTCTGACCAACTTAGCCGAGTGAAACAATTGATAGGCTCTCAGTTGTAGGCTTCAATTCGCAACGCAACCCATAGTTTTGGTTCAAAAGTCCGTTATTGGCTTATTCAAAACTTTTGGCTATTATGAGAAACTAATTTAAATATTTTTTATTTTGGTTCAGTAGTTTGAAAGATACAGTTTTATGACGTCACGCGACGGTCTGCATACTGTTGGCGGTCATAGGAACAAAATATTTTAGCGCATAAAAACAAAACTACTGAACCAAAATAAAAAAATATTTAAATTAGTTTCTCAATATTGTCTAAAGATAAGATTAAGCCAATAACGGACTTTCGAACAAAAAACTTTGGGTTCCGAATTACGATTTATTAATGATGTCTGTCCTTTTGATTCTTTTGTAGTATAGGTATACCTACCTAGGTAGGTACTAGAAAAAAATCTAAAGAGAGAAGAAGAGATCATCAGAGTTAGAATATTCTCTATTCAATATTCTGACTGTAGAGGATTAGTTCGCTGGTTGTAGGAGAAAAACGATGAAAACCCGGTTTTGTCCTTCTACTGGGAACCTATCGACACGCCATTCCGTAATGTGTTAGGTAGGTACCATATATTAAGAAAATATATTTTTTTGAAACTCTTCAGACTAAGTAACCGATTACAAGATTAGGCTTTAAATGTCATTTGGCGTACATATGATGTTGTACTGGAATATCACGTTTGCAAGGAGATAAACTCCTGTATTGTGTCGTGTGGTGGTTGGCTGGTTGGTGCGGAGGCGCCGCGACGTCGCGACGGCTGCAGGAGACCAGCCAGGGTTGCCGACGGCTCAAAGAAACATGTCATGTGTTTATGCTCCAAAACTTTTCAAATTATTTATTAATTCAAACAAAACATGCATTAAGCAAGCAAGATAAAATATATATAAAAAAAACATCCAATAAATACCTACCTACTTAGTATACGTCAATATCAAGATTAAACAATACCTAAACTCAGCGAATGAAAAATCCTATCCTACTTCCTACTAATGCTACTTCAAATTCACAAATGTACGTAACTTTGAAATTAAACAAAGTCATAGATACATGCCCGCACTGGGAATCGAACCGGGTACCTCTTGCTTCAGAGGCCACTGTTCTACCCTCTAGACCACCACCCACCACTCGCTAACTGTGAAACATCGTGAGGAAACCCGCGGCTTAGTTGGCTCCACACGTATTGACTTGTCTTTCCTGTGGGCTAGGCCGACTAAGCTGTCAGGATGGTATAGGTGCTGGGCAAGCCTACTCCATCTAAAATAATGTCCCAGGCACTGCAGCGCTGAGTGGTCTCTTCACCCATCTAGTGTGCGGGAAGGTGCCACTGGACGCTGTATAAATCATCTCATTAAGTACGTAGATGCAAAAAGGCCTTAGTTTTTTCCTACTAACAAAGAGCATATAATACAACTTCTAATATTATAATGGCGAAAGTTTGTAAGTGTGGATTGATGGATGGGATGGATGGATGGATGTTTGTTACTCTTTCACGCTGAAACGGCTGAACGGATTTGGTTAAAATTTTGAATAAAGATAGCTTAGACATCAGAATAACACATAGGCTACATATTATAACGCTTTTACAATTAGGAGCAAAGTAAAGCATATATCCTTTTTCTGCTGAAACAGCTGAACAGATTTGGATGAAATTTGGAGTAGAGATAACTTAGACATCAGAATAACACATAGGCTACATATTATAACGCTTTTATACTTAGGAGCAAAGTAAAGCATATACCCTTTTTCTGTAGTCAACGCGGGCAAAAGCTAGTAGAAAATAACACAGAAAATACCTCAACCTACGTGTAGGTATTAACGCGTTAACTAGCGCGCTAGCGCTAGGTTGGTCACGCAGATGTGGCAACTTAGTGCGCTAAGTCAACCATGGCTAACTCTTGGTCACATCTGTCTGCGTGATGACAAATCTAGCGCGTTAGTGAACGCGCTAACAAGCAGATGGGGCAGCAGCTTAACTGTCTATTCAAGTAACAATGCAAAGAAAAACTACTTAGGTACCAAAGTACTTACATTAAAAAAAAACTTGATTAATAAAGTAGATATCTTAATTCGATAGCCTCCTACGACTTCATTCGATGAAAACCCGTAGTTTCGAAGCAGTTTAGAGATGGCTGGTGCCGGTGCGGTGTTGTGTTGGCAGCCCTGAGGGGGCGCCGCGACGTCGCGCCGACTTGTTGCCCGCTTCTGCACCACCATGCACACTCGATCCACCACTCTACGACTGCAGGGCCCTTAGCCTGTAACACAATGGTGCCAAAATGGGCTGTCAGGTGACGACTTCAATTACGATTTGCTAACGCTGTTTGTCCTTTTAATGTTTTTGTAGTACAGCAAATAATATTTTGATTCTAATTCTAGAGGATTAGTTCTCTGGTTGTAGGAGAAAAACGAGGAGAGCCCGGTTTTGTCTCTCTGCCAGGACGCCATTGACCCGCCATTGCGTTACAGGCTAAGGGCCCTGGTGTTGCAGGAACCTTGTAGCTAATATCCGTTAACTTCGACCGTAAATCCGTATTTTTATTCTAGGAAAGTTAAGAGGATAGTTCACCCTATGCCTTACCGTCATCTGTACTTTTAGGTTAAGAAAATTCTTGTTTTTTTTTCTGGTGTACAATAAAGTGTTCTCTATCTATCTATTTACTACCGTGCCTTGCTTACAAAAACGGAGAAAACTTTTTGCTACCCTTTAGATGTACTTGGATTATAATCTGATTGACACCAAATAGATAAATCATTAAAATCGGATAATATTTAGGGGTAAGTAGGCACCAGCAAACGATTTCTTCGTTTGTCTAGGTACCTACCTACGATTGTATGAATGAAAAAACAACGGAATGTCAGGTAGGTACTTACCTATAAGAACGCAGGACAGGTTGAGATCCCGTCGAGTATCCATGTCACCGCAGCCATCTCCCGAAGTTCCTTTGAATCCTGCCTGCCACAGTCACTCATCGCTGACCAGGCTCCTGCCAACACACCGCCAGACAGCCACAGGTCGTTTACCATACACAGTCAAGTTCTAAAAACCATAATTATGAGTATTTAGAAACTTGTAGAGCTCCCAAAAATGTGACCAAGGAAAAGTGTTCTTAAAATATAGAGACTGTTTTTTTATAATTTTTACCTATTACGATTTTCTATTTCAACTATGTAGAGTTGGTGTATGGAATCAGTTGTCGAGGCGGCAGCTCGGAAGCTGTGTCTAACATGTGAATGTGTTGGATTGAAGAAGATACCGGAAAACGGGGGTAAGCCGTGAATAATCTTAAGTCATCAGTTTCTTGTGACTCATTCTTATGCTACAGCTCCAACTACGTTTTGACGCTTTCATAGCGTGCTAAATTGGCCAAGAGTAAACGATGGTGTAGCGCATTATTTTTTTATTACATCACAAAAAATGGGGCCCTATAGGTACTATACAAGAAATGGGGGCTCGAAATTTTAAAGTGGTTGAGTCAAAATAAGTCAACTAAGTGCTACTCAGATCGTGTACACACGACAGCACGTCAGACTGCACACTTTTGTTGCAAAGTCGCCCGTAACGTAACCGAGTAGAGTGCTAGCGTGTAAGTGTCGACGTGCGTCGTGTGTACACAGGCCATTTTAGTACACTCAGATGAAAACGTCCAATCTGACACGTACAGACGTTGACAGACGACACATTCGGTCCGAGCGCACAACACGGCTATTTCTGCTGTGATACCTTTTTGTTCGATTGAAGCCCATATGCCACGCGCGATAAGAGCTACCATAGGGTGTTGCTGACCGTACTCTGTCCCAGTCAGCAGGCTCAGCGGCAGCCCGCAGCGATGGCCGGCGGGAGCGGCGGCGGCGGCGGCGGCGGCGCGCGCGGCTCGCGGCCCCCGAGCTACCCCGCGTACTACGTGGCACTGTCGGGGGTGGTGCTGCTGCTGGTGCTGCTCTGCTGCTACCTGCTATACTTCTGCCTGCGCAGGATCAAAGGTCAGTGACCTTATTCTTCTTCTTCTTGGTGCGCTTCTTCACTAATAACGTTGCCTATCATTCATATGCTTTTCCATTCCTTGCCAAGGAAAACAGATGTTCAATGCTATCTGCGTCTGTTCCCTGATGTTTCTGAGCCACGACTTTCACTTCTTCTACCAGCACGTCGGGTCTATTATAAAGGACCAAAAAAAACTAAAGTGTATTTTTTTCTAATTTAAATCTTTTCCATTCTGAGCCACTTTACTGAAGCAGATCAACTATTTAATTGTTAAACGAGTTGTGCATAATGAATCGCCCGCGCGCAATGAAAAATGCACAAAATGGATTCCTGTATCAAAATAACTAAAAAAAATTAAAATGTTCACATATCAAACCTTAAAATTAGTTGAGACCTATCTAAAACAGCCAGTTTCGTGTTGACATTCATAAACGTTTTGAAGATATTTTGCTTGAAAAAAAATAGACGGCGCACTTTTTTTCAAGCAAAATATCTGGCAATCTGTTACGGATATCAACACAAAACTGGCTGTGTTAGATAGGTCTCAACTAATTCTAGGGTTTGATATGTGAACATTTTCGATTTTTTTAGTTTATTTGATACAGGAATCGATTTTGTGCATTTTGCTTTGCGCGCGGGGCAATTCACTATGCCCAGAAAAATGTGTTTAAATTATTTAATTGTTCTTTGCACAACTTTACTATTTGATTGGTTCATTAGATTTTTTTTATGAAAATTATTCTTCCAATCTCTACAACTTGACTAATAACTTTAACAATTGTTCGCATACCTAATAATAAGATACTTATGAACCATTATTTTTAATATTTGATGAAAAAGTACTAGGTAGGCTAACATAAAGTCGTACGAGCCTACTGTAGGCTCACCACCTCCTCACTGCTCTATCAAGTCTGTTGCTTGTCGTCAGAGCTGTCGAAGTCCGAGTCACTGGTGGCGATGGCGGCGCCGCCGGCGTGTCCCGCGGCGCGTGCGCAGCCCTACGCCGTGCAACCCGGTGAGTCACACAGATTTGCTATACAAAATCCACCCATTTTCAACTGAAAAAAAAAACAGCTATTAACCAGAAAAAAAAAACTGTTTTGACCGTGAACTGGATGATCATAATGACAAATGACAATTAAGTCTTGCCCACATCTGCGTGGTACGCAACTTAGCGTGCTAATTAACGCGTTAAAACGCAGCGTTATATCTCTGCAATTTGCAGCGCACTTGCAGCATTAGTTGAGTCAGCAACATCCACAGTTACCTCATGTTGATAATCAAACGAGGTTTATTTTTGGGTGACGTTGGCCTTTTATATTATCGATTGATCATAACATGTACAACTATCTATAATGTCCGCAGCGGTGCGTGAGGGCGCCACTGCGATGGCTAAGCTATGCCAACGAGCTCCAACTTCGGCGAATGCTGGACCAACATTGGACACGCAGAGCGGCCACTCAGAGCCAACCCTTAGCACGGACGCGTCGGATACTGGGCCAACGTTGACGCCAAGCGATGCCAAGGCTAGTGCGGTCAGGTAGGTCTAGGTAAGAAGGTGCGGGTTGGTTTAGTTCGCTTGAGGGTAAAAGAGTCACCCTATATTTTACTCACATTTTGCATCCTGTAAGTCGAAAATTCAGAAAGATTCACCACGCATGCCCGCTGCAGATTGGCAATTTTCGCTTTGAGGATGCTTCAGACACTCAGATCCTTCACCGTATAATATAATGTATAACTGTTTTCGGCGTAGGTATCCATATTATTTTTACAGAAATGAAACGGCTATCTACATATTATACAAGGTGTTACAAAAGTACCTAACTCTTTTTACTCGTTGTGATCCCTATCACCGGGTGCTATTACCCTGTAAAAAGAGTTAGGTACTTTTTAACACCTTGTATTTAAATGTTTACATCAAGTTTACAGTTTACATCAACAGGACATGAAAACATTTGTGTTTATTTCTATAAGCCCACAGATATTGACAAAATAGCATGTACCCAACTTATAGAAATAAAGCTTCAGGATCAGGATAATTTTGTCCTTTATCATTTAATTTTTATCGGATAATAAAATTATTTATAAATCGTTTTCCTACAAAAAAAAAATGTTTTGGTTTAGTTATCCTGCACTGTTTGATATGATTATTTTTTACGAAGGTTCGTACCTTCCCAAGTAACATTTTAGGTTGTAGAAAGGTTTTGAACAGGTTCTAGAACCTTTGTATGGAAATCTGCTCGTAAGTCTTATAACTCTCATTAAAGTTATATTAACCTTGTAATTACCTTCTGAGTGCCAAAAGGGCCCCGGTTTTAGAACCTTTCTGAGAGCTACAGCACAACCTATAGCTCAAATCCAGAACCTTTCCAATACTTGCATAGAACCTAAATATAACCTTCACAACCTTAATTTAACGTTATTATAACCTTGCAAGACAACTTATAAGTTCTAAATTAGTCTTGGATGTAACTCTATGACAACTTAGAACCTTTTTGATGGATATGAATAAATACCTTTCCAGGACTTACAAGTTTTAAATAGCTTCTGTTTAAGATTTTTTACACAGATTCAAATACTTATTTACAATGGCGTCATTCCTTTTTCGTTCGGCCATCTTTCAAAATGGCTAGATAAGCAAAGTGTTTATAAAAATAATAAGTAGCTTGGTAAAGTCAGGAAATTATCAAAATATAGTGCGATTGGCACTTCATCGTGAAACTTTACGATAATAGTGCTGTATACAAGACGGGCCTTTCATAAGTTAAACATTTCGGATATTTTTTAATAAAATAAAATAAAATAAATTGGTGATCGGTGGTAAGTCACATCAGAAATCAAACTACTATTCATATGAAAAATATATATTATAAATCGTGTAGCACATGGTATTTGATTACGCTTTATTTAATTAAAATATTGGTTTTGTTTCGTTTTTTTTTTTCATTTTTTAATATTAAATATGGCTGACGTTAGGAAATTACTTGAAAGTATTATGTTTTTCCTTTTCAGAACTGTAACAGCTAAGAGCTCTTAAGGTTTTCCAAAATAAGAGCTGAAGGTAATCTCGCGGAGCTACCTCAAACGACAAGGCTGTTTTCAACGCTTCAAGGTTATTACCAGGAGTTGTCCAAGACTTACCAGTTGCGAAAACCACCACTGAGCTAAATTTCTCTGTTTATATTTAGTTTAGTGAGATCAATTTTGAAGTTACTTTAACCAACTGGTATTACTGAGTTCAAAATTGATATTATTATTATTCGAATCGAATCGAATCAAATCGAATCGAATCGAATCGAATCGAATCGAATCGAAACGAAACGAAACGAAACAAAACGAGTCGAATCGAATCGAATCGAATCGAATCGAAACGAAACGAATCGAATCGAATCGGCTATTGCTAGATTCATGGTACACACGACAACACGTCAGTTGTTGCAAAATCGCCCGTAACGTAACCGAGCAAAGTGCTAGCGTGTAAGGGTCGACGTGCTGTCGTGTGTCAGCAAACTTTAACTGCCTATATCTCCTAAACGGCTAATGCTAGACCCATGTTTATGGTACTCAAAAAAAGGGTTCAACGAGCTCTACCTGATGAACGCAACAAAAATAATAAAAAGATGTATCAAAACTTTAACTGCCCATATCTCCTAAACGGCTAACGCTAGACCCATGTTCATAGTACTCTAAAAAAGGGGCTCGACGAGCTCTACCTGATGAAAGAAACAAAAATAACTAGTAGTTCGCCCCGAACTGTGAACTCGCGACCCCATATAAACTTAACAACCCTCGGCAACCCCTCGACCGATTTGGCTCATGTTCGAACTTAAAAATTCTTTTAATTTCATTTACCCGCCTACCAAATTTCATAATGATCCGACCGAATTTACTCAAGTTATCGTCGAACGAACATACATACAAACATACATACATACATACAAACATGCAAACGCCGGATTGTTCCAGTAGACTCGGAGAACTTCGCTCGCTTCGCTCGCTCGTTCAATAAAAAAGAAGTATCAAAACTTTAACTGCCCATATTTGAACGAGCGAGCGAAGTTCTCCGAGTCTACTGGAACAATCCGGCGTTTGTATGTATGTATGTATGAATGTTCGTTCGACGATAACTTGAGTAAATGTAGTCGGATCGTCATGAAATTTGGTAGGCGGGTAAATGAGGCAAATCGGTCGAGGGGTTACTGAGATGGTTACTGGTTACTGAGGTCGCGAGTTCAAAGTTCGGGGCGAACCACTAGTATCTCCTAAACGGCCAATGCTAGACCCAAATTAGTAATTTAATTTAAATTGATTCGATTCGAGTCGCATAGAATCGAATTAAATCAATATCAAATCAAATCAAATCCAATTCAATCGATGTATGTATGAATGTTCGTTCGACGATAACTTGAGTAAATTTAGTCGGATCGTCAGGTGGGCAGGTAAATAAGGTAAAGAGAATTTTTAAGTTCAAACATGAGCCAAATCGGTCGAGGGGTTGCTGAGATATGGGGTCGCGAGTTCAAAGTTCGGGGCGAACCACTAGTTAATTACATTTTATTATTTTTGTTGCTTTCATCAGGTAGAGCTCGTCGAACCCTTTTTTTGAGTACCATAAAAATGGGTCTAGCATTAGCCGTTTAGGAGATATGGGTAGTTAAAGTTTTGATACTTCTTTTTTATTTTTATTATTTTTCTTTTATCAGGTAGAGCTCGTCATGCCCTTTTTTCAGAGTACCATAAACATGGGTCTAGCATTAGCCGTTTAGGAGTTATAGGCAGTTAAAGTTTTGATACTTATTTTTTATAAATTTTTTTTTTTATTTTTTTTATGTAGCCTGTATAGTGTCCCACTGCAGGGCAAAGGCTTCCCCCCTCTCAGCCCAGATTTTACGGTCTTGAGCCACCTCCGACCACAAATAAATTTTTAATAACTTTTTATTATTTTTGTTGTTTTCATCAGATAAAGCTCGTCAAGTCCTTTTTTTAGAGTACCATAAACATGGGTCTAGCATTAGCCGTTTCGGAGATATGAGCAGTAAAAATTTTGATACTTGAATCTAGCAATATCTGATTCGATTCGATTCTATCCGTTTCGATTCGATTCGATTCGATTCGATTACATTCGATTCGATTACATTCGATTCGATTCGATTAGATTCCGTTGGATTCGATTCGATTCGAATAATAATAATATCAATTTAGAACTCAGTTTAAAGTGAGTTCAAAATTGATCTCACTAAACTAAGTTTAAATATAGATCAATTCTAGGGTCAGCGGACATAACCACATAAGTCCTATAGAAATTGTATAGGACTTATGTGGCTAAGTCTGCCGACCCTAGAATTTTGAACTCAGTTTAAAGTAAGTTCAAAATTGATCTCACTAAACTAAGTTTAAACATAGATCAATTCTAGGGTCGGCGGACATAACCACATAAGTCCTATAGAAATTGTATAGGACTTATGTGGTTAAGTCTGCCGACCCTAGAATTTTGAACTCCGTTTAAAGTAAGTTCAAAATTGAGCTCACTTTAAACTAAGTTTAAACTGAGTTCAATTTGGATCTCAGTTTAAGTATCGTTCATGAATACCACCCTAAGGCCCGGTTTCTGAATTGAGAATTTCACTAACCAAATGCTTAAGTATCGTTCTGTCACATTCTCTTGTGTGACATCTGCAGTGACAGAACGATACCTAAGCATTTGGTTAGTGAAATTCTCAATTCAGAAACCGGGCCTAAGGGTGGTATTCTAAAAGTATAAAAACATGTTTGTGGTATATGGTCCTCCCTTATTTTTCATTATTATTATTTTGTTGTCGTATCCTCCATTATTACACATACATTCTGTAAAAATTGGTATTTGTTTTTTTTTTAGTGTGAAAAATGTTTTAATACTTTCCAAAAAAACCTTCACCAAAAATCTATTTCATTTAAAAAAATACATATTAATTTAATGTGTACTTATTATCTTGAATACCCAGCTTTCCATTAGTGTCACTAAATGAAAAAAAATGGCTTCATCGATTTAAAGGAACAGCTGAAAATTACAAAAAAATAAATAGCGAAATCGAACTGATACGAAGTTTACATAGAACAGAAGTTTACAACTAGTAAATAATAAAAATAATAAAACTTACCGTTGTATTAATCATTCATAACATTTTTACGCACTTTACGCTTAAAATTTCCACTCCTTTTTTTGTATCACCCTGTGTCGGTTCATTTTTCAAGACGCGTAATGCTTACAATGTATACCTATTCTTTGAAGTCGCGGAGACAACTGTCGGGTTTTGAGGATGCTTCTCAAGCTTTAAAATATTCCTGTAGGAATTGAATCATGCCTTCAGCGCAAAACAACAGCTTATTGGTTTTGTTTTTCACCACACAGTCCTAATTTGTTTGCCTAGACAACTCTGATCTAACCTCAAAGTTGTAGGTAGGTTTTAGAAACTACTTATAAGCAATTTCAACTTTTCAAAACCTTATGGTAATATCAAGGTTAAAAATTTAACCTTTAGATCACACATAAGTTAAATGAAAGCCTTTCCAGAACCTTATCAGTAGCTTACGACAACTATAAGATCCTGAGGCTGTAAGCTCTTGAAACACAAGTCATAATAACGTTAACGTTAACTCTTGTCAGCAACTTCAAGGTTTTAACAATAAACTATTAGTTTTAGGACTTAGTAATCATTCTCAAATACTAAATTTAACCAACTAGCAAATCATTAACCTTTGTACAACCCTTCTAAAACCTAAAGGCACTTTTTACAACCTAGGCCCAAATGAAATGTTACTTGGGTTATGATGCCAAAATTTTGTAAATATTTCGATGTGATTGTAATCAATGTCCTGCCAATAATCACATTTAAAAAAACTTTTTGACTCTGTTTTAACTTTTGATAAACTGTATAATCGTAGCTTTTGTATAATATCTCTTTGTGCATCTCCGACGTGCCTCGACCTAACTGTTATTGTGTAAGTGTGAATATCTCAACCGTGCCAAACTAAAATACTTGCTTTACTTGCAAAATGTTATTGTAAGACAGTATTACGGAAATTGCCATTTAATATAATAAAACAATATTTTTAGTTACTAAAATATTATGCCTGTATGTATACACTACAAGGAAATGTACTTTTATAAATATTATATCTATAAATATTTTACGAATAATCAGGCTATATAGATTATTTACTGTTTATGAGCCACAGATTTGTCACAATAACATATTTTATAATATAATAAGTAAGTAATGCATATTTTAATCTAATCATATTTGAATTTATATACGTAAATGTCTATAAAAATAAAACATCGCATGGCGCAACGCATAATACTGTATGGCTTTAACAAAAAATAATAAAGTTTACTGTCAATTTAATCTAATATTTTATTTTATAATACTTTTTAGCAGCAGTTTAGGTGGGGTAGGCAGTGGAAAGGTAAGTATGCATATAGTATGCTGAAAAAAAAAAACTGCAACAATGAGAAGATAACGTTTAATCGTATCAATGCAATAGTTGAATTTAATTGATTTTTTATTAATTGTAACCATAATTGACAACAACAAGTAACAATTTGCGCTAACATTATAACATCCAATACCTAGAGGGTAACAGCAAATTGTATAGATAGAAATTGCACCCAAGGTGCCCGCCCGGGTATAATAAGCATACATCAGCCTTGGTTACAAGTAGCGCAGTTACCTAAACCACATTATCAATTTTGTTTGAAGTTACCTGACTCTCTTATTAAACTGCTTCGCCTACGAGTTAACGCGTTAAGTAGCGCGCCAAGTCAGGCATTACGCAGATGTGGCCAAGCAAATTAGCTAAAATATCGCTGGCCACATCTGACTAATTTCCGACTTAGCGCACGAAGTAACGCGTTAAGACGCAGGTGGAGCTGTAGTTTTACAAAATTGTCTTTTGCGTAGAATTTAAATTCTGAATTTTTAATTTGAGTCTCTCCTACTATCACGCGTGATCAACAAACAATGTTACAATGTGATACCTAAAATACCTATATTCGGGGCATTGGGTCACCCTGTAGGTGACCAAGAGTTAAAAATACTGAAATCGTTTGTACAAACTTCAAAATATTCAGCCGTGCAAGAAAATACGAGCGAACCGAAGTACCTAAACGCTTGTAACAAATTGTTTTGTTCGAAACTTTACTAAGCTTTCGAGACAGATTTTTATTATTGCAGTTAGAAACGACTTTATTTGTGCTAGCTCGACCACATGAAATGAAAAACCGGGAAGCCTTCTACACAATAATGACATTTAACATTTACACAAATTAGTTATGGCTTTACGTTACGAAGAAGATGTTTCGCCTCCATCCATGCACTGGTTATTTGGTCGAGCTGGCAAGTCATGCTGGACTTCAGATACGAGTAGGGGCTTCTAGATCGCTCGTCACTTATAGACTTTTGCCGCTCATCATCATATTATTGCGATCGATCTCTGTCCGCCCATATTATATGACGGTCTGTGCCCGCTCATATAGCGGTCTCTGTCCGCTCATATGACGGTCTCTGTTCGTTCATATGACGGTTTCTGTCCGCTCATATGGCGGTCTCTGTCCGTTCATATGACGGTTTCTGTCCGCTCATATGGCGGTCTCTGTCCGTTTATATGACGGTGTTTGTTCGCTCATATGGCGGTCTCTGTCCGTTCATATGACGGTTTCTGTCCGCTCATATGGCGGTCTCTGTCCGTTCATATGACGGTTTCTGTCCGCTCATATGGCGGTCTCTGTCCGTTCATATGACGGTTTCTGTCTGCTCATATGGCGGTCTCTGTCCGTTCATATGACGGTTTCTGTCCGCTCATATGGCGGTCTTTGTCGGCTCATATGGCGGTCTCTCGTGCCTGGCGGGCGGGGGAGGTGCGAGGAGCGGGGAGGGGGACGGCGGCGTCACGAAGAGACAGGTCCACGTCGCTTTCTGTTGAAACATTAAAAGGTTTTAGGTACACTAGAAAATGAACAACTTTTGTTCTCAAACCTTTAAAACCGCTCGAAAACGTTGGTTCTCTTCATATCGACTCAAGAAGAAGAGCTACGGTGCCACAGACAGACACACAGACACATACACATATCTGTTAAACTTATAAACCTTTTTCGGTCGAGGGTTAAGAAAATAAAGTGTGTGTACCAGAGAAGGCCCCCGACTCGGGCCTGAGTGCGGCCGCGAGGATGTCTCCGTCACTGGCGTGCCGCGCCCCCCTGCCCCCCGCCGGCGCGGGGTCACCCCCCACCACCACCCCGCTGACGTCACCCCCCGCCCCGGCCCGCGCCCCGCCGGCGCCCTGCGACAGGTAGCACGCGCCGGACTCGTAGTGCGCAGGCTCTGAAACGAACAAACAGGATCATTTTGCATCAGGGATTAGGAGCCAAGTCAACGGATCTTAGTTGTTGTCTGCCATAGTGGTGGTAGTATTGGGCATTCTGGATTCACCATATTTCCGATATCTCGCCCACGGTTCACTTCACGCTGTTCTCTCGATGGAATATCTAACTAGGCGAGCACAACTTCAAGATAAAAGATTTATCCCACTATCGGGCATCGGGTAGCGGCATCTCGCTTTACGCGGTAGAATATAGCAAGATGACGATAGCCGAAGCCGATAATGGGATAAAACTTTTATCTTGACATTGTGCTTCCTTAGCTGGCTAAATTCCATAACTCACCGACGGAGGGCGGCGGGCCGTGGGCGGGCGGCGCGAGGGCGGGACTGGCCGCCCCGTGGCGCGCGCCCGAGCGTGTGTCGTGCCCGTCGTGCTCGTCGTGCCCGTCGTGCTGCGTGCCCGAGCCCGTGACGCGTGCGCCGCGCACCGCCTCGTTGAACCACTGCTTGCCCTCCTGCACACAGACACACAGACATTCGGTCAGGCCATGATTTAAGAAGGTGCTATCTACTTTGACTAGAACGCTGAGGTATTTTGACTAACTTCCCTTATATCTAAGTAATGAGATGGTTTAGACAGCGTCCAGTGGCACCTTCATTCACACTTAATGGGTTAAGTGACCACTCAGACGCTGCAGTGACTGTTATTTTTATATGTAAAATGTTTTCTACTGTGCAATAAATACCTAGTTACTTACTTAAGTACTTACTTTGGTTAAGTTAAGGCCTGGGACATTGTTTTTGGTTGGAGTAGGCTTGCCGAGCACCTATACCATTCTGACGGCGTAGTCGGCCTAGCCCACTGATGGAAATACAGGTCATCATGACACCGCCGGGTTTTTTTCACGATGTTTTCTTTCACAGTTAGTCTTACTATCACACAGGTAAAAGTGAATGCGTCCGACAGCTCTCTGTTCAGTCAGAGTCTGCATGAAGACAGAAGAAACAACCGCCACCATTCTGTTCACACCCGCCGCAAAATAATAAGCGTAATTTGTAGAAAACAGTTATTCTCCAAAATAGCCAACGTAAAAATAACTGTTTTCGAATGTGAAGGAAAAAGATTGTTCCTTTCAATAAGGGCTAGTTTCGAGTGTTTTGAACTGTTGACGCTCAACGGTTGAGTAGATTTCTTAGAGAACAGAGGCGTTGATCACCTTAGCCCTGTAGAGACACCGGCGCGCCTCCTCGCGGCACTGCAGCTGCTCGATGACGTCACGCAGCACGCTGTCGCCCCCCTCCCGCCCCGCGCCCCCCTCCCGCCCCGCGCCCCCCGCGCCCGCCGGCCCCGTGACGTCAGCGGTGACGTCACGCCGCGAGCTCTTGATGTTAGAGTGGTGCTTCTTGCAGCGCACCGGCGGGGGGGAGAGGGAGGCAGGCACGGGGGAGGGGGCCGGCTCGTCGTCATCTAAAACAGTCATTTGGACCTCTATCATCATCATCAACCCACCCTTGCCCACTGCTGGGTATTAGGGCCTTTTCCCCCTCGCGGTCCTTCGCCATCCGCATCCATCCACCGACACCGGGAAGATGGCCGGTGGACAAGGGCAGTGACAGAGTGGTGGTCAAAAGTTGGACGGCGGTCGGTTGGAAGACCTTCAGCTCGATAGTCCATTGACCTCTATAGGAGAATACCTAATCATAGCACTCAAATGGTGTTCAGTTCAAAACTGACTGTCGTCTCGAGATGATCCGAGCTTGAGCTGAAGGGGCAAAATCTTTTGAATGAGTATCGTTAAAGCGATATAAAAATGAGTATCTGCTTGAATTGAGGTCGAATAGGGATATACATCAGCCTGAATAGGGATGACAATGTGAGGCTGCTTTGAACGAATGCAATGAATGCTGCACTGCAGCGTTTGCGATATTATTTACACAGAATTTCATTCGGAATAGCTATGTATTCATAACATTGAGAACGTTGCAAGGAGCTGGCTGCCAACCTCCAATGATGGAGACGCTACGTCAACTGAACAAGGCTCAAAGTCTCACCCTGCGTGAGGTCCCGAGCGGACCGCCAGATGCGCCGCCGCAGCACCTCGTCGATGACGCTGGGCGCCGAGTGGTAGCGCTCCCCCTCCCCCCCGCCGGCGGCGCCCCCCGCACCGCCGCCCGCACCCCCGCGGAGCTCCTCGTGGCTGCGGTGCGCCGACAGCGGGATCCGGGTCTGACCTGCGGCGGGTTACATACCACTTTACATTCGTTAAGCCATGTCAGAGGTAGAGAATGCAATCCCGATCTCGCAGGATCTCAGTCTCGCGAGATCTCGACTTAATTTACGAGATCGATCGCATTAATGGAACGAGATCTCCTGAGATTGGCGAGATGGAGATTATAAAGGCATCTAAACATCCTGTTTTGCATTAGTCTTCGTCTATGATAGGCAAAATTCACTCGTAAAGAAAGAGATCTTCACAGGGCCCTATATCATTTCCCTTAGCTGATCGGATAATCTATTAAGTATTGCTTGGAATACGTGGCGGAAAAAAGGACCTGCGCAAGCTCCGGACCTAATCTGATAGATGAAGTATTCAGGATACAGTGTACTCTAGGATCAGGGTAAGTGCAGTATACAGGGTGCTCTAAACACGGTGCAGTGTACCTGATGTCCCGGGCAGGTGAAGCGACGCGGCGCTGCCGCCGCGCGTGGAGCCGCGTCGCCGCGACCATTCTGTAACCACCAGAAAAAATGGATCAGTAAGGATCATTTTCTTGCGACAAAACTACCAACAAGCGAACTCACCGTTAGAGACGACCGGCTTCTTCGGATGTTTCCCAGTGCTCGACGCGTCTGAAAAATAATGAAAATGCTAAAAATGTCACCACTATTTGTTATCTATACTTATAATAAAACTCTAGCGAAGTCAATTCTGTACATTGAATATTTTTAGAAAAAAACTAGCAAAATCCAAAAATGCAAAAAAAACGGTTTATGTCTGTCTGTCTGTCTGTCTGTCTGTCTGTCTGTCTGTCTGTCCGTCTGTCTGTCTGTATGAACACGATAAACGCGAACACCGCTGAATAGTTTTCAACCAAACTTAACATGGTCGTAACTCACGTTTCTGGGAGTAACTTAGGCTATCCGATGTTTAGAATACATTGCGGGTTGCAATTTTAACTTTGTTTTTTGTAAGAAATATTCATAATTTGGATATGGCTTCTTGAGAAGGTATGTTAAGAACGTGATACTGAACATATTTCTGCAAAAAAAAAAATAAGTCCGACTTTGAACCACATTCTCTCGAAAACCTACATTGCGGGTTGCAATTTTAACTTGATTTTTTGTAAGAAATATCCATAATTTTGATATGGCTTCTTGAGAAGGTATGTTAAGAACATGATAATGATCACATTTCTGAAAAAAAAAATTGAAAAGTCAGACTTTATTATCTCGGAAACCGTTGATTTCCCAGGCATAGTTCCTTTTGCAAAAATGTTCGTTAAGATGAGGACTATACGTATATTTAATTTGTTTTTATTTTATTTTAGCGGAATATGTTAGTTCTACAAGCGTAGCATAAGGCCGGGTTAGAGCGTATCTATGGGTTTAAACAATAGGTATCTCACTCTTTTGTTTGACGTAGAGCGGGATGGACAGAGCCATTGATACGCTCTAACCCAGCCTTATGAATACTTATGATGCTTGCTGGAGGGAATTGTGAGTGGTTTTCGGTGGAGGTCGGACAAAGTTTATCGATGTTAGAAATGTAGTACTGTTGCGTCGCGGTCGAAATGTTCTGGGTTTGAACCCACGCGAGGTTGAATTTTTTTTTTGTGCCTTTATTCAAATATTTACTCTACTGAGCCCAACTTGATATGAAAAACATGTACTTTGTTTGCCGTAGAGCGGGATAGACAGAGTTATTTGCGGTAGATACGCTCTAACCCAATCTTATGCTTTGCTTGCTGGCTTAGCATGATAATGGGTAAGTCCTTATCTATGGGCTTATAACTTTATCTATCCCACTCTACGTCGAGGGAGATACATATAAACCCCCATACTTCCCAGGCAATTCTTATGCTAAGCTTCCTGGTATCTTACACGGGCGATACCTAATCTAAACAAAACATATTTTATCATAAATGTATTGTTTAGATTAGGGCACATACACACAGACAGACACACAGACAGGCACACCCTCATAAACACATAAACAGACACACACACAAAGCTATCAAACTTTAGACACCCCTCTTTGTTGGTAGGGGGTTAAAAAAAACCTTCCTTTTGAGTTTTCCTCCACAGTCGAATTTAAATTAAATGTCAAATGTGTAAAAACGCATACGAAGTCGCGGGCACAACTAGTCAATATATAAAACAGAGTCGTGTTAGTTAAACCATTTATAACTCGAAAACGGGTGGACCGATTTTTATGATTTTTGATTTGTTGGATTTTCCAGTGTTTAGATTTTTCTGCGCGTGAGAGAGACCCAGCAAATGACGAAGAATCCTGGAGACCACTTTTGGGCGCACAAGAAACTTTAGAGGTGCTCTGGATAACAACACTACCTCGCTACCAATCCTGAATCCAGCAAAGTTCCCATCTTACCGACTTACCATCGCTATAGTATAATCGGGCCAGCTGGGTCAGACAGAGACAGCAGCAGCCCGGTCAGGTGGGTCAGACAGAGACGTACCGTCGCTGGTGTCGTCAGGCCAGCAGCACAGCAGCCAGCAGTCCAGCAGTAGCGGCGCGCAGACCTCCACGCCGACCAGCGCGGCCGCCGCGCCCACCGCCATGTTGGGCGACACCGGCTGAGGTCAGCGCGCCATCCTGGTCAGTCCTGGTGCACAAAATGTATGAACATTTATTATAAGGTTAAAAACATCACTCGGGCGTACTCGGGACAGAACTTGAACGCAATCTACAATTTTTAGGGTTCCGCAGCTCAATATCGCACAACCTCTTCTAAACAGTTATGTCATATTCATCATGATGCTACGTGAACATTTGAGTATGTAGTGGAGTAAATTTTAAACTAAAATTGTGCTGCAGTAAGAACATAGTTTATATGAAAACCCACAAATAAAAAGTGCCACCAAAATTAGGTACTGAAAATTACCCTGAAAATTTATCTATACTACATTATCTATGCCATTTTCGACTTTTCAGACGTACTAATATTTACGAACCTTTTTTATCTTTTGTGACCACCTATATTATTTTACCAATGGTCCCGTCAATCTTGGTTAGTCACTTCGTCAAATCTTTGGCTCTTCACTGAGGCAAATCAGCTGTTGTAGATGGGGAAGCGACAGGGATGTTATACAAGGTGCTATTAAAATTATTGGAGCAAATAGAATATTTGATAGTTTAGGGAAAATAAACAATAACTTATTGATTGCTCATCGAGTTTGACCGCTAACACTTGTGGTTAGTGATAAGTACCTAAGAAATAGTCAATAAAAATTAAGCCTTTTTTTAAGAAAAATATTTTTGTTTCCCATGTAATATCTAGATTCTCAACTAAACTAGTTTCTAGTGTATCGTTAATTCCCTAACACCTTGTATAGTATAGTCCGGGGGCCGGCTGCCGCGGCGGCGCCACGCGAGGGTCTGCCGAACTCTCTACCAACTATCGTCGCTGGGGTAAGGCGCGTACATACTGGAGTAGAGGGCATCATTCGTATATAGGGGTAATATTTCCTTGCCCTGATAACAAGGCATCCTGCAGGTTTCATGTCTTTACCAATACTTTTTTCAACATCACGTACCAAGAGGTTTGTTTTGTTTATGAAATGAAACGATTATTTTAAAGCAGTTTTATTTTAAAGCAGTTAAATGTCCTTTCCATTGATACCAAGGGCCTTAGCCTGTAACACAATGGCGTATCAATGGAGTCCCAGGTAGAAGGACAAAACCGGGATTTTTTCGTTGTTCTCGTACCACCAGCGAACTAATTCTCTAGTATTAGACTCATAATATTCTTTGCTGTACTACAAACATATTAAAATGACCGACACTACACCGACAACATTAATAAATCGTAATTGAAACCGTCAATCGGGAGCCCATTTTGGCAGCATTGCGTTACAGGCTAAGGCCCCTGATAATCCCCTCACAATCGGTTTCAAATAGAAACAAAAGTTGTTTGAAGTATTTTTCAAAAGGTTTTTTTTTATGCTGAGTATGCAAGGGCGTAAATTAATCGTTCCCCAGTGTGTGCGCGGCTTGCCTGGCGCCGGAGTGTCGCGTCGCATTGATCGCGCCGCAGCCTCCGCGCTCTCCCGCCGGCGGCTGACAGGCGGCAGTGCCCTCCGAGCGACATCTCGACAGCCTGCTTAGCATGAGCCCTGGTTACGCAGTACGTAAGGGTTATGAAACAATATGCCTGTCACTCTTTTGTTCGACGTAGAGCGGGAAAGACCGAGTTATAAACCCATATATACGCTCTAATCCAGCCTCATGCTAACCCAGCTGCTGGGTATTGAAGGCTGAATGTAGCTCAAGGACAACTCTCCCATCAAACAGTAAACTGTTTTGGGAGGGTGGGTTGTTAGATTTGATTGCACGACGGGCGCCTCCCATCGCGCTCGATTACTTTTTCAATCGGTAGCACAAGTACCACATCGTTAAAGTTCAGTACATTAAGGTGGAAAAATAGCAACGTGCGCTCAACAAGTTTTTTGGGCAGTGCCACTGCTTCGTAGACCAGAACACATAATCGGCTGAATTATTGTTGTTCTGTTGTTTACAATAATGAAAATAATACTATGTTATTGCCGCGAACGAAAATCGCTGAAGAAAAATAGCTCAGTTTAGCTACAAAATGTAAATAACTGTGAAAATTTTGAATTTTCCGCCACGTTGCTATCGTCCAACCTTAAGATCACACCATGCCTACTTTGCTATACAGGGTGTTAAAAGACCGCCAACAAAGCGGGAAACCACGTATTGTCCTCATCATAATGATCATTTTTGCCCAAGGAACTATGCCTGGGAAATCAACGGTTGCCGAGATAATGAGGTTCAAAGTCGGACTTTTCAAAACTTTTTTTTTGCAGTAATGTATTCAGTATCTAGTTCTTAACATACCTTCTCAAGGAGCCATATCAAAATTATGAATATTTCTTACAATAAACGACGTTAAAATTGCAACCCGCAATGTATTCTAAACATCGACACTTCCAGCTTAAGTACCATAAACTTATACCTACGCTTGCGCAATATGACTTCTGTGCGTTACACGTCCATTGCGTGATAAAATATTTTTCAAAATTATAACCTAAAAAACCAAAATCATTTCCCAGCAATAATTTATCGAAAAAGTGCTTTGTTTTGGTGTCTAGTATGCGTGGCTTTCGGGTCTGTTGGCGGTCCTTTAACACCCTGTATACATTATCCGTCATAATAATTATGACAAAAAACAAAATACAACCGATAAATTAAATGCTAGAATATCTCGAGAAAACATCTGTCAAATGAGGTATTTTTATTTACTCACTACCTATTCACTACCACTATTTTTACGAAAAAAAAATACGACGCGATAAAAAGAATCCTCATTTCAAATTGTAGCCTCGTAGCTGGTTCGTAGCACGCTACGGCGTAGACGCGCTACGACGTCCTTTGCTACGCCGCCGCACAGAAAGAAGAAAGTACGAGTAACTCGCCCTTGAAATAATATGACCTTTGCCCACTTGCCCAGAAAATGCTGGTTTACCGACGACTGTCCATGTTATGGCGTCTCGAGATGGTCCGAGATTTGAGGGGGTTTTCCGCGCTCACTATACAAAAGAATAAATTGGGCCTAAATATTATCCGATTTCGTTGATTTTGATGTCAATCGTTGTTGTAGATTTTTATCTATGTCAAACTGATTCTAATTCAATGATAAAAAGAATTTCTGATTCTAATTCTAGAGGATCACTGGATCACTGGTTCACTGGTTGTAGGAGAAAAACGGGGAGAGCCCGGTTTCGTCCTTTTTCTAGGACGCCATTGCTTTACAGACTTAAGCCCCTGTGCATGACATAACATTGAGTCATTGAATGAGCTATAAAATAAGTTTCCCGCGACCCTGCATTTGTACGATTGTTTTCGACGCTCCTGTTAAATAGCTCGTAAAGTTAATCCACACTTAAACTTTCATTGCCGTTACTTTACGATGTGAAAAAATTCCTAGATCGACCTGCGTATAATTTGACCTAGTCATAGTATTTTGATGAAACGAATTGATTAAATCAAGTCAGATCGTTACTTAGCTTTTCAATAGTAAATAATTTATGGCCCTTGTTAAAAAACTAAGGCCTTTGCATCTACAACAAGGGCGTTCAATAAATACAAAAAAAAACATAAATATATACGTAACGAGATGATTAATACAGTGGGCGTCCGTGGCACTTTCACTTACACTAGATGGTCGAAGTGACCACTCGACCTGGGACATGTTTAGATGAAGTAAGCTTGTCCAGCACCTATACCATCGAATTAATAGAGTCAGAAAAATCGAATGTATCTAAGCGCTTTAAGTTTCTATCGTCGATACTACCTATTCAGCATATAGATAGATATCAAGTACTTAGTACTTCTACAACTGTAAAGTAGGTAGATACGTAGGTAAATATAAACTCATTAAATTTAGTTGATGTTTGAAAAGATAGCACGCAAGGTTTTTGCTATACCTAATTGCGTAGTCATTTACGACTACCGCCGGAACACACGCTAATTACTACACAGGTCACTAAACAGTACAAAACGCTCTGTTTTATGACCTCTGGTTCGCCTCTTGGACTATCCGTATTGCAATACAACGCTGACAATATTCTGGTCAACAAGCAACTAAAGAATAGCTAAAGCTCTGCAGGTCACCAGTTTCTAGACAAGGTTTCTCTAGTTGTCTCTACAAGAGAATATCGTCAGATTGGCAGTGCTGCTTCTGCCGTGCGGTTGGCATCACCCGCGCATGCGTGTGAAGCTCCCCTTTTTGTGTTTAGTGTTTACTTCTTCTCAGGGGCCAACCCGAGTGTTTTGTTGATTAGCGGAAGCTAATCTGAGTAAAACCTAAGCTTGAGAGTGTAATATCGTATTGATGGTGGGGCTACGTATTTTTTAGGGAGTGTTTTGTGAGTGCCAAGGTTTTGGCACAGCCCCTTGCGACGACGTGCTGTGAAAAGTGCTTTATTGATTGTTGTGGGAGGACGCTTGATTGTTGGCCCTGCGATGGACACCCGGGTGAGGACTGCATTAATTAGTTAGTAATAATAAATCGTAGGCCTTCGCATCTACGTAATGAGATGATTTATGCAGCGTCCAATGGCACCTTCACTTGCAATAGATGGGTAAAGTGACCACTCGGACGCTGCAGTGCCTGGGACATTGTTTTAGATGGAGTAAGTTTGCCCAGCACCTATACTATCCTAACATCTCATTTGACTTAGCTCACAGGATGGAAAAGTGTCAATACGTGCGGAGCCAACTAAGCCGCGTAGTTTAAATAAGTTAGGATGCCTTACGGCAATAAGGCTATTGAAATAAATTAGACCAAAAAATTAAAACCTTCGTTCGTACTTACGACTACCAACCAAGTCCTAATGCGAGTCGAACTATCGGTATTACAGGCTATAAAGGGTGGATTTTTAAAACCGGGCAGTAAGGGCAGGGGGTCCACCGGCTAAGAAGAAGCCGATTACCATTAGCGAAAATCGAAGTTCGATTTATGAAAAATGTACTGCCACCCAGTTCATTTTACTGCCACCCAGTTTATTTTACTGCCACCCAGTTCATTTTTCATAAATCGAACTTCAATTTTCGCCAATGGTAATCGGCTTCGTCTTAGCCGGTAGACCCCCAGGTACTATAATAATCGTTATAATTACAAGAAAACGTTAATCCTACGAGATCATTCATAACTTTTTGAGATATTATGCACTGCTTTAACAGATTTTGGGGAAAAGGTAGAGTCAGTGAAAAAAATGCTAAAATCAAAATAAAATATCCCAATCGATCCTATTTCATGTATGAGATACTAGGAGTGAGCGTTCTTAAGACGCACCGCTTAAAAGTACCGTTTCACTGCCAGGAACGGACGGACCGTTTTTCGATTTCGGAAAAAGCAGTCTCGTCACTAAAGCAGTGTCACGCGACGAGACCTATAATGTGACGAGACGAACCGACTCGCGCGCGACGGCTGGCACGGACTACGCGACGTGACGAAACTTCTTCTCGAGACGACACTGAATTGTGTGTGACACTGCTTCACGGACGAGACTGTTTCACGGGACGATGCCCGGTCGTTTCGTTTGTACACTGCGAGCGTATGATGTCACGCACACAAAGAAGCGTGTTGCAGACTTGCAGCACTAGAGATGCAAATAGAAAAAAAACAATTTGTTTTTTTTCAAGACTTTGAAAAAAAAACATGAAAAAAAACATGGCACTGTTGTTTTTTTTCTAAATTTGGTTTTTTTTCAGAAAAGGTGTTAATACGAAAAGGTAATCAAAAGGTATCAATACGACACAATTTAATCTTCAAATTAATCACAGTCAACAAAAATCAGTCTCTCTCACCGTCACGCATACTTCTAAGAAGGCTGTGCCTCAACTCAAATACCTAACCAAATCATAAACAAAACACCACCCACACACACTAAGAAGTCGCGCAAAACAACCTAGCAATAATCCAAGCAATAATAGTCAATATTTTAACAACCATAAAAACTACCGGAGAAACTCCAACGAAGTCTCTCGCTCTCGCGAGCATTGCGTTCGGTTACTTTCGCGCGCAATTGGTAGGTACTACAGATTATAGTGGAGGATAGTAATAGTCCTTGACTTCAACAATATAAGGTTTAGATATCATACAACATACACGGAAAATAATATAAGACCTTACTTACTCTAGCCTAATTAGCTCTTCGTTCAAAATATGGATATGGAACGTAACAAAGAAAGTAATTTTCAAATATGACACCTATATTCCTACAAATAAAGAGCTTTGTATTGTCTTTGACAACTTTGACCTCTTCTTTCGGTTGTTCATACCATTGGTCAGAGTCAGATTTATCCCACCAAAAACATTCTGTAAAAAACTAGCCAGGTCTCGATGGAGCTGCTTGTTTATCTCTAAAAAGTAATGAAATCTAGACAAAGTCGTGCCAAGTCTAAGGTCCCTTACTGCGATTTCTTTAGTATTACAGTTAATGTTGTGTGACTTGGTCGTTGAAGGGTACACAAGCGGTTCTGGCGTCAGATTGGTGCAATGGTGTCATGGAGCACCTGGCTTTGTACCCTTGTATACCCTTCAACGGCCAAGTCACACAACATTAACTGTAATACTAAAGAAATCGCAGTAAGGGACCTTAGACTTGGCACGACTTTGTCTAGATTTCATTACTTTTTAGAGATAAACAAGCAGCTCCATCGAGACCTGGCTAGTTTTTTACAGAATGTTTTTGGTGGGATTTCACTTCTTTTTGTAGAAACGTGGGCATATTGATTTATTTCATTAGATTTTCTTATTGGAAACAGTTTTTTAATTTGTGTAATGTTCGAGTAGAATAAAGTTAATCGTTCGACTATTTCTTCTCGTTAAATTGTAAGTATAAGTATAAAAGCCAGTCTAGTCTTATCCAGAGATTTCCTTTAATTTTATTTATATGCGTGTTAAAAGCAGAAGGGGAGGCATTCGCCCAGCAGTAGGACGCTATAGGCTAGATTAAATTAGAAGATGTGTCCCACTACGCTGGATTTCTGCAATGACAGTAGATATGTTTATGTACCAATAGTAGAAGGGGGCATTACCATAATCTCTTATACAGCTGAGACCAGCTGAGGGTTCTTCATCAGATACTTCAGACCTTCGATTTTTGACATCAAACGAAGCGGCCCACCAAGCTGAATATTTTTGTAAGGGCGGTATATGTCGATCTATAATAGTTTGGTTGGGCTCTTGTGTTTTCTAATCAGGGTCACCAGGTACTCCAGATCTTCGATTATCCTAGTTTTTATAGTTTTCCCTTTATGTGGTCATTAAACCCTAACTCTGTACCAAATTTCAGCTCTCTGAGTTTATGGGAAGTACTAGTTCTATTAGGGCTCTTGTGTTTTCTAATCAGGGTCACCAGGTACTCCAGATCTTCGATTATCCTAGTTTTTATAACTTTTCCTTTATGTGGTCATTAAACACTAACTCTGTACCAAATTTCAGCTCTCTGAGTTTATGGGAAGTATTAGTTCTATTAGGGCTCTTGTGTTTTCTAATCAGGGTCACCAGGTTCTCCAGATCTTCGATTATCCTAGTTTTTATAGTTTTCCCTTTATGTGGCCATTAAACCCGAACTCTGTACCAAATTTCAGCTCTCTGTGTTTATGGGAAGTACTAGTTCTATTATGATGATCATGAGTGAGTGAGTGAGTGAGTGAGTGAGTGTGTGTCATAAATGCGAAACTTTGCTTTCGCTTAACTTCGGAACTAAATGACCTACAGACTTAAAATTTTGTATTTTAGGTATGTGATTATAGCTTACTAGATGACGAAAATTTCTGCGTTCTGGTCTTATCCAGAGGTTCTCAAATAGGGGCCTGAAAATGCGGCGAAATGGTTCCAGTAAAGGATGGTACGGCAGTGTTTGCTTCGCGCTCGACCTGGCGGGGGCACTGCCGTGCCCCCAGATATCTAAGAGTGGAGAGAAGAAAGTATGAAAAAAAACGTCCCCCTGAAAAAAAACCGTTTTTTTTCACGTTTTTTTTTCAATGTTTTTTTTTCACTTCAGAAAAAAAACCGTTTTTTTACATCTCTATGCAGCACGCAAAGAGTAGAAGAAGAAGAAGGCAATACTATCCATTTCATACGTTTGCATTATCTTTAGCTTATTATTATTTTATGAATATATGTGTTGACGACCGACCTATGAAAAAGATATTTAGATGTTTAGGATAGGCAACTAGGATTAAATACCTACCATAAGGCACAGCCTAAACTTCCATTTTAAAAGCTAAACACGTTATTTTTCCTAAACTATTGCATTTTTAGAGCCTATTTACCTAGTATGACCGACTCTAAGTCAACTAGCCAAGCTGAAAGCTACCTAGTGTTGACGACCGACCTATGCAAAAGATATTGACTTATCAAAGAATAGGTAGCTAGGCATAAATATCTGTTAGGCACAATCTACCTGATGCCATTGTAAATACATTATTTCCATTTTTTCCTGTATTTTTACCTCATTTAGTACTCATTTGATACTTTTTCTATCATAACACTTGACTGCCCACGACCCAGGCAGAGTCTGCTCCTTAGCGCATAGCGAGAAAGTGAAGTAAACTAGCCTCGGCCAATGAGAGAGCCGGATCGCTTTACCGCGGTCACCCGCGCAGGCGCTAGTAGGGCGGGGAGTAAAACCCGAATTGTTTGTAAATAATTTGATTTGTTGTTTTTTCTTTGCTAATTCTTACTTTTTCCACGTAACTCTTTGTTTTCTAATGTAAAATAATTGCCTTTTATCTTTTTTGATCATAATTCGATGTAATTTTCCTATTAGAAAATCTTTTTTATACCTAGAACTTTTGTATGTAAATTTGATGTTATTTTAGCCTGTAAATCTATGTAGACATGTGTAACTAAGCTTATTTCACGTAGACGTATGTAACTGACCAGTATTGTAATGTTATAGCACTCTAAGCCGTAATTTTAAGACCAAATTGTTAATACCTAAAGTTGACGTAATATTATTTGTAACTTTTACTTGCTCAAAAGTTAATTTATCGTTTAAATAAGCACTTAAATATATCAATAGGGATAAATAAATGATAACACACCCGCTTACAAGTTATTTCCACACTCCTTACACGGCCCATGGCAGGTAGGATATTCAGCTCTTAGTAGGTAGGAAATAGCTAACTCAGAGGCCTATAACATCCATGCACCTACACACATTACACACCACAACAAAGATCTCTTTCTCCCTAACTTAAAACCGTTTGAATTATTAAAATCCGTTAGTAAATAAGAAAGATATGATGTAAAATGTAACGTTCTAATAGGCAAAATAAAATTCGAATTAGACTCAAATTAGAGAAGATTTGTGGTGGCTCTCTGTGCCGCAAAGCCCAACTCAGGGGCCTCGCGCCCAAAATTGTACCGGGCATCTTCGGAACTCGCCAAGATCTACCACTACTCTTCTCTAAGAGCAATCGTGGAAAGCAGAAGTTTGTTTCTCTTCTCTCTTCCCCGCAACATCCCGGTACCACCAACGACGTTGGTGCTGAAAACGGCTGACGCTGCCGCCGCCGCCGCCTGCTAAACCGCTGCGAACTCGCCGGTTAAGCACGCCACCGAGTCGCCGAGTCGCCGAGCCTGCTGACGGGTACCTACTGCGGACCCTGCCGCCGGTACCCCTGCGCCTGGTCACACGCCTGGTGCCACCAGGGCGCAAGTACCCACTGCGACGAGTCCGGCCGGTACCTACGGCCCGCCCTCACGGTCGACACCTACGCGACGACGACGATCAGCTGCGAGAAGTACCTACTCCCGGGCGCCAAGAGAGGGTCACCTAGCTGCGAGAGGAATCCACGGGTTTTACTGTTGGCCCGAACCTCAACAGTTGATGGTCCTTCGGCATCGGATTTGAAGACAGCGAAGACCTTCGACCACTGGCCCCGAAGAAGATCCGGAAGCTGGTGCTGGAACTGGAGCTGACCTGGAACTGGGACTGGACACGGACGAGCCACCCCGGAACTGGAAGTCGCACCCAGACCTGCATCTGGAGCCTGGACCTGGAGCTGACCTGGAACTGGGACTGGACACGAACGAGCCACCCCGGAACTGGAAGTCGCACCTGGACCCTGCCCCTGAAGACCTGGACCTGGACCTGGAGCTGACCTGGAAGCGGACTGGGACACGGAAGAGCCTGCCGCAACTGGAAGTCGCCCTTGTACCTGGAACGGGACCCAGACCTGGACCTGGAGTTGGACCTGGAACCAGCCTTGGACACTGGACGAGCCAAGCTGGTACTGGAGAAGCCCCTGGCCCTGGAGCTGGAGCTGGACCTGGACCTGGAGTTGGACCTGGAACCAGCCTTGGACACTGGACGAGCCAAGCTGGTACTGGAGAAGCCCCTGGACCTGGATCTGGACCTGGATCTGGACCTGGAAGTGGTGAAGAGCGAAGAAACAAGAAGACACCTTCCAACACGGTTTACCCGTGGGCCACTCCGCGGTAGCACCTAACGGTGCCAAACGCTATCGTGGGTGGTTTCAACGCCTTCGGGTGTAGCGACTTTTCAAGCGAGGTCGCCGGTCTAGTCGAGCAATCGGCTAGGCTGACAGCTTGACTGCGCCTGTAAGGAGCGTGAGTGGGCAGGGCCTGACGGTGTATGCCGGCCAGGACCGCGTGACTCCAGTTGGACATTCCAGCCAACTGGGTGTGCACCCTGAACCTACTACGCACCCTCTGCAGGGCAGATCCCCCCTCTCCTATCCTTTACATCCATCCTCACTCCGAGCATATCCCCGCAAGGGGCCCTCGAGTGAGTCTGCTAGGGTCAGTAGGGCCGCTAGGGACAGTCTGCTGGCGGTAAACAGGGCCGCACAGAGACTGGGTTTAGGGACGTTAGGGACGAGGACGTAGGGACGCAAGGGACACTGCATCGCGGTGCCGGGACAAGCGAAGAGCCCGGTGGACCAAAGCAACTGCAAGAGGACCAGTCAAGCCATCCACCTGAAGACCAGAAGATGTCTACAAGAACGACTAGATCAATGAAGATGAAGGGAGCCCCACGGCCTGATTTAACCACCGAGCAAGAGTCACCGCTTTCCCCCTCCGACACTGAAGAGCGGGGGGATGATAAGGGGAGCGGAGCGACGACGTTGAGCGGAGGGACTTCGAGCGTCTTCGTTACTGGTCTAGCAAACCCTACAACAACCGATGGAGCGACGAGCACCAGCCAAGTGATGACTGAAGTAGACACTCACCGTGAGCAGGGAGGCGGATCTACATCATCAGTGCGTACCGTGTTACGCCGGTCTTCGAAATCCACGTCAAGCGCTAAGAAGCGCGCTGAGCTCCAGGCTAGACTGGAGCTCGAAGAAAAAGAAGCAGCCGTTGCTCGAAGAGAGGCAAACGCCGCACGGACAAAGCTAGCAATGATCCAACTGGACGACACCGACAACGACTTGAGCGATGAAGAACCAGTGACCATGCAGCCAAATGTCGAGCGGTGGGTCAACTCCACAGTAAACGGACAACAGCGCCATGACATGGAACAGAGAAGACAACCACATCACTTAGCGTCAAGGCGACACGAGGGGGAGGTTGAAGAATCCCAGCCCGCGCCGCCCGCTGATGACGCACGGGGCGTCGCGACATCTCTTGTTACCGACTTCGTGCAGGCAGTTAAGGAGGCGGTCGCGCAAGCGGCACCACCTGCACAAAGAAACGCGCCTCAAGCAGCACCACGATACCTGTGCGAGCTGCACAACTTCGCTGGAGACCCAAGCGAATGGATCGCCTTTCGGGCCACATACGAAGACACGAAACAATACTTCAGCGACATAGAAAATGTCGCACGGCTCCGAAAAGCGATAACGGGACGAGCAAGAGAAGCTGTACGCTCTACTTTGTTCAGTAGTATCAATCCGACGTTGGTTATGGAAAACCTAGCCCGACTGTTTGGACAGCCCAAGCGGCTCATCAAGAACGAAATATACACGATAGAAAAAATGACACCGCTGGCAGAAGACGGAAGAAATCTAACCACCTTCGCCGGAGTCATCACCAACACGGTAAATACTATAGAACAGATGAACCATCACACATATTTGGACTCCGAGGAAATCGCGGAAAAAATCATGGACAAACTAACACAAATATATCGAGTGGCATGGTTCAGTTATCGTCACAAAAATCGACACAAACCAATCATGATAGCGTTGAGAAACTTCTAAAACGAACTGGTGGAAGAGAGCGACGCATATGAGCCCGAAGCCGTACGATGGAGAGAACCCCAGCGAACTCGCGGGCCTCCCCCGAGAGCGGTGCACGCCACCATCACCGAAGAAGTCGACGACAGCTTCATATCGGACTACGAAGAGGAAGAAGAAGAAGATGAAATAGCCAACGTGAACGCAGTTGCTACAGAAGACATCAAGTGTCTGCATTGTGGCGACAAACACCCGATCATAAAGTGCCAAAGCTTTCTGAAGCTGGATCCCCAAAAGCGATGGGAAGTAATCAAAAAGTCAAACGCCTGCTTCCGATGTTTGAGCAACCAGCACTACCACACCAGCTGCAAAGCCAGAGTTTGTGGTAAAAATTACTGCAAAGGCAAACACCACGAGCTACTGCACTACGTCAAGAAAGCCATAGAAAGATCGACGCCAGTTTGCATCCTTTCAAATTGGAAGACATACTTGAAGATAGCACCAATCGAAATATCCGGACCCAACGGAACGCGAAAGACTTACGCGCTGCTTGACGAAGGATCATCGGTAACGCTTGTAACCCAAGAATTAGCGGACGCAATTGGAGAAACCGGACCCCAAGAGCGGTTAATTGTGAAAGGCATAGCAGACACAAAGCTGAACCACCTATCGGCCAAGCTTAACATACGAATCCGTGGTATACAACAAGACTGCCACCATCAAATGGAAGCCTTCACGATTCCTTCTATGGACATTTGCACCCAGTCAGTGGAAAGAAAAGACATCGAGAACTGCAAACACCTAGAAGAGATCAAAGACCAATTAACATACAACAATGCAAGACCCCAAGTGCTAATAGGTCAAGACAACTGGAGTCTTATAGTGACAAGGAGCCTGAAATACGGAGCACCAGACGAACCAGTTGCGTCACTGACCAACCTTGGATGGGTAATACACGGAATAAAAGCCATCGCACCATCGTACACAAAATCGCATAGTGCGTACCACGTGAGCCACGAAGCGTCCAGCAAAAGACGACGCGCCAAGCGTAAAAAGAAACGTCCATGCTCCGCAACCTCAACACCTCTGAAGACGCGGCACCTTCGACATCCAGCCGACGTACACTTGAAGAAGAGCAAAATGCGCCTTACCATCGACGTCGCTACCCAAACTGATGGCTCTCACTTCAACAACGCGCCGACTTACGGACCCGGTTCACTACGAACGCAAGCCGGAATCCCACCACGCCTCGACGAGAGACCGATTGCCGAAGTAAACTACACCGAAGAGAAAACAACAGAGGAAGATAAAAGCAGCTCAGATAGCTTCCTGTGGCGAAATCACGCACACGAAAATATTGACAAGCTCCCAACAAACCTCAGTGCAACCTCATCGCGCAACACAGCTACTTCTGTGAGAAATCACGACGTCCAAGACGCAAAAACCCGCGCAACGCAAAACCACTACGCGCAAAACACCAAAGAAGCGCCATCACTATCTACAAAGAAACCGCTGTCTACATGCAAGGGCTATCAGGACATACGCATCGCAATGTCAGCATGGAGACCTCCCGAACTCGCATCACACGCGACAAAACCGAAAAGGCCTGCGAACAACACCGCTCAGAAAACCGACACCGAGTGGAATGACCCCTTACAACCACGAGAACACGTAAGGTGGAAGAATAAGCCCGCCAAATCGGGAGCCCATCACTACACTCGCCACGTGATGACGCAATCCGCCCAAGACCCGTCGCTCTCCGCTCAGCCTGTCGCTCCTCCGCTTGTGACACTCACCACTCACAAAGCCAAGAAGAAAAAGCGCCAAAGAAGGCACCGTAAAGTGACTCGTCAATGCTCACTCACACAGCTGTCAACCACTTCAGCTTAGTGACTGACTTACCACAAGCGCGAACCGACCTCACACTATTCGGTGCAAGCGCCCTCAGAATACCTGTGAAACACCCACTAATCACAGACGCTCGATAACGAAAGTACATGCATCAACATTCGCACGGCTCAAACTCTCACTAGCAGGTTATTCACACACCCTCACGTGATAACATAGTGCTCAGCCTAGAGTCACTCAGCCACAACAGACCACGGCCGACCCAGATGGGAACGACTCCCAACCCAGATGGCAGCGAATAGATCCAGACCACAGAAGAACCTAAGACTTCCGCCGCCTTCACGTCGCGTCTCATCAACTTGGTCCCTGCGTCCTCGAACCATATAGCGGCGTCAACACCTATTTTGAGTGCACAGTAGTCTCACCACTCTGCACTGAGGGGGAGACTGTTGACGACCGACCTATGAAAAAGATATTTAGATGTTTAGGATAGGCAACTAGGATTAAATACCTACCATAAGGCACAGCCTAAACTTCCATTTTAAAAGCTAAACACGTTATTTTTCCTAAACTATTGCATTTTTAGAGCCTATTTACCTAGTATGACCGACTCTAAGTCAACTAGCCAAGCTGAAAGCTACCTAGTGTTGACGACCGACCTATGCAAAAGATATTGACTTATCAAAGAATAGGTAGCTAGGCATAAATATCTGTTAGGCACAATCTACCTGATGCCATTGTAAATACATTATTTCCATTTTTTCCTGTATTTTTACCTCATTTAGTACTCATTTGATACTTTTTCTATCATAACACTTGACTGCCCACGACCCAGGCAGAGTCTGCTCCTTAGCGCATAGCGAGAAAGTGAAGTAAACTAGCCTCGGCCAATGAGAGAGCCGGATCGCTTTACCGCGGTCACCCGCGCAGGCGCTAGTAGGGCGGGGAGTAAAACCCGAATTGTTTGTAAATAATTTGATTTGTTGTTTTTTCTTTGCTAATTCTTACTTTTTCCACGTAACTCTTTGTTTTCTAATGTAAAATAATTGCCTTTTATCTTTTTTGATCATAATTCGATGTAATTTTCCTATTAGAAAATCTTTTTTATACCTAGAACTTTTGTATGTAAATTTGATGTTATTTTAGCCTGTAAATCTATGTAGACATGTGTAACTAAGCTTATTTCACGTAGACGTATGTAACTGACCAGTATTGTAATGTTATAGCACTCTAAGCCGTAATTTTAAGACCAAATTGTTAATACCTAAAGTTGACGTAATATTATTTGTAACTTTTACTTGCTCAAAAGTTAATTTATCGTTTAAATAAGCACTTAAATATATCAATAGGGATAAATAAATGATAACACACCCGCTTACAAGTTATTTCCACACTCCTTACACGGCCCATGGCAGGTAGGATATTCAGCTCTTAGTAGGTAGGAAATAGCTAACTCAGAGGCCTATAACATCCATGCACCTACACACATTACACACCACAACAAAGATCTCTTTCTCCCTAACTTAAAACCGTTTGAATTATTAAAATCCGTTAGTAAATAAGAAAGATATGATGTAAAATGTAACGTTCTAATAGGCAAAATAAAATTCGAATTAGACTCAAATTAGAGAAGATTTGTGGTGGCTCTCTGTGCCGCAAAGCCCAACTCAGGGGCCTCGCGCCCAAAATTGTACCGGGCATCTTCGGAACTCGCCAAGATCTACCACTACTCTTCTCTAAGAGCAATCGTGGAAAGCAGAAGTTTGTTTCTCTTCTCTCTTCCCCGCAACATCCCGGTACCACCAACGACGTTGGTGCTGAAAACGGCTGACGCTGCCGCCGCCGCCGCCTGCTAAACCGCTGCGAACTCGCCGGTTAAGCACGCCACCGAGTCGCCGAGTCGCCGAGCCTGCTGACGGGTACCTACTGCGGACCCTGCCGCCGGTACCCCTGCGCCTGGTCACACGCCTGGTGCCACCAGGGCGCAAGTACCCACTGCGACGAGTCCGGCCGGTACCTACGGCCCGCCCTCACGGTCGACACCTACGCGACGACGACGATCAGCTGCGAGAAGTACCTACTCCCGGGCGCCAAGAGAGGGTCACCTAGCTGCGAGAGGAATCCACGGGTTTTACTGTTGGCCCGAACCTCAACAATATGCTTTATTACAAAAAGATTACAATAACTTCTAAACGGCTGGACCGATTGGGTGAAATTATATATGGGTATTTTGATGGTTTTCGGGATGATTTAAAAATACAATTGGACCCGGTAGGTGGCGCTGCTGTCGGTATGTCACCTACTAAACGGCTTGACCGCATGGGTTGAAATTGACGGGGGAAAAATAGAGCTGCAACCTTATACCTTAGTCATCGCTGACGAAGCGGGCGAAATAGATCTGCAACCTTTTATCTTAGTCATCGCTGACGAAGCGGGCGAAAAGCTTCAGAGACCGTTTGGTCGCCACTATACAAATATGAACTTTATCTCCATACAATAAAGACGGCAATTGCATCAAACAAAACCAGTCGTGACGACACTGCTTTGAAGACTAGTTTTCCTGGTGGGAAAACATGTTTCGTCTCGTCATTGAAAAATACAGCGCCGACCCAAGACTCTAAGGAGCCAACTGAGGTTTGAGTACCTACTAGAAATGACAGAAATTGCGCAAAACTTCTCCCATACATTTCTTCGAAAAAAAAAATTTTTCTTCTCTATGCCTTTCGATCCTATTTCAATCAAAATTTCTCTGGACGGCTTGATAATTTATTTTGAAAAAAACAATAAAAGCGCTTGTTGGTGCAGCCAGCGGCCATGGCGCGGCCGCAGCATGGCCCGTGGACGCCGCCGCCGCCCAGCATGACCTGGCAGCAGGAGGAGAGCTGGAACGCCATGATGCTGGACTGGTGGCGCGAGAAGCACGGGAGGAACCAGCAGCCCTGGTACTACGGGTACGGGGAGGCTGAGCTGAGACGGTTCATGTAAGAACTAACTTTTATCTTCAACTCTACAGCGTGTTACAAAACATCCTACTTAACTCTTTTTACAGGGTGTAACCTACCGATCAACAGGATGTCAATTCTGTAAAAAAAAGTAGTTTTTTTAATTTTATTGTAGGTATAACTTTAATATTGAATTTATTGTGTTTATTTATTTTTATTTATGAATTTATTTCAGAAATACAGCCATAAATTGGTATTATCTCAAAAAATATTATTAATTTTAAAATAGCTTTGACCTTTGAGTTGTTAAAACATTGCAACATTGCAAATGTATCATAATATGGGTCCATGAAGCCTGAAATAAATAAATTATTATTATTATTATTGCAAAAGTTAATGAAAACAATATTCGAAAAATACTTTTCTCCCCTCACAGCGTTCACGTCACTGTAAAAAAAAAACATACAAAAAAATATATTATATAAAAAAAATAACAAAACGTTCTAGAGAAGAAAAAAAATAGGTTGTTGTTGTTGTAATCGCGAATTCTTAACCTTTTGCGAGCTGTGCGTTTGGCGCCTGACGTGGGGCATGACTTAAATATCATGCCGCTCTACACTCATGCCGCCGTGAAGGTCGCGGCGTGATCTCGCCACGAACTCTTCTCTCTTGTGTTCTTAGTCATGGAATTCACGAAACAAACCAATCCACACCTGTGGGGCTTCACGGGCGGCGTGAGTCTGCTTATAGGGTACTACTGCATTGGTGGTGGCGAATGCTTGCTGCGATGTTGGTCCAAGTCCTCGTAGTGACAGTGACTTATGTTCGTTTCAGGCGCATGCGTGGCAGGCGGATCGTGGCGGGCTGGGAGCGGTTGCGGCACTACAGCGAGCGATCGCATGCGGTAAAATTATAACAATATTCTCCATTACAATAAACAATACAATACCACAATAGAAAATACATAATAGGCTCTAGGTCCAAAAAAAATGCTACTTCCTTCAGCCCCTTTACCTCTTGACGCATGTTTTTACGAAATTCAATATTTCACGCTTTTGAATAAACATTACCAAGTATATAAAATCAAAGCAAAACACATTTTTTTACGTATTAAACACTTTTTATTAACTATTTACAATCAAAGATAAAATTATTTAAAAACTGTCAATATACCTAAACTTAGGCATAACGCGAGTTAGCTGTACTGCGTAATAGATATACACCGCGTAAAGGTATAACATAAGCTAAGATTTATTTCACATGGTGGTGCTAGTTTTGACCCCTATAAGCCTATAAGACACGTTTTCTCTCCGCAGAAACTGGAGGGCTCCCCGAAGGTAGCGTCGCTAGAGCAGGGCAACAACAACACCGCGGCGCTCGTGCTAGTCGTGCTGATGGCGCTCATGTTCCTGGTGCAGCTCTCCGAACGCTGCCTCGAGCGCATCATGAAGAGGAGGAGAGGTCGGTGTTGGGAATTGTATGATGTAGTGGCCACCCCTGGTGTCAGAGTTCTTAGGCCACACAAAGGGCCTCCTGATATGGCCTAACGTTGCTCCCGTTTCAACAAAAACCGAAACCAAAGGTTTTACACCTAAGCACGGAAGCGCTCAAATATTATGATTGCCAAACAATCACTCATCCACTGACCATTTTGTAATTTCTAAAGCACTAACACGTTCTAGGGAACACCATAAAGATTTTTATAAGGTAGGGTAAAAATCTCGGGATAGGACTTGAATCCGCAACGTTTGAGAATGGCCAGTTGAACTAGGCTGTGATGTGAAAGCTAGTGAATCGTATGAGTTGCCACACCGTTCGGCTGCTAAGCGGTGACGAGGCAGATCTGCCTTTCACGTGATGAAGTTCATGAAGAGCCTATGATAGCAACATGTAATGTGAAACCTTTGCTAACGTTAACAATTGGTGTAAAACATTGGTGTCTTGCAAAATTTCAATCATCTTTTGACGCCAAAAATAAAACAATGCTTTGTTGGGGGTCAAATAAACACCAAAGTCTCCGACTTTGAATCTCTTCGGCGATCAGAGTTGGATGCAAAGAGGTAAGCCCTGAACGCCCGTCCACATGCAGCGATCATACCACTATCTGAACAAAAACGATCGGCTACGTCAGCCACATGCGAGCACACGAACGCCGGAGTTGAAGCAGGTGATTTGGCCGAGACCAGCCAGAAAATATCATCATAGTTGAGAAGCCAGCATGTAACTAACGTGCCACTGTGTTTTTCGACAGGCTCTTCCTCCAGCTGTCGCGATGCCCGTGAGCTGTCAGTGCGCTGGGACCCGGAGCAGACCAGCCAGGTCGGCGGTGAGTTAATCCCACTTCTGATGCCCTCTTCTAAAGGCCTCAATACACGTCGTGACTTCACGCCGTGAACTTTTGAATGCGAATCGACCCCGTGAACAGGCGCGTCACAGACACTCATTTATGCAGGGCACACTGTGATTCCGAGTGATCTACTGTTGTCAGTTGAGGAGTTCCGTTCTTCATCTTCGAAGTTCTTTATCAGATCTTCACCATTTTTATGGGACAACACGGGAAGTATACCCTACAAAACAAAAAATATCATAAAAATCAATCCACCTAGAAACAAATTTTGAGGTAAAAAACATTTAAAAAAACACGGGTCACACACACAGCCATTCTCTATGTGGAACAGGAGGTGAAAATGTGAACCTTTACTTCCAGGCCTTCTCCCCACCATCGAGGACATATCCTTGTCACCCTCCCCTCCGCCGTACGCCCCCCCGCCGCAGTACCCTGGCTCCCCCGCGCCCAAGCCTGCCGACGCGCCGCCCGCGTACGACGGGCTGGTGGTCGCCGGCGGGCCGGCCGCGCGCGACCGCGGGGACAAACCGGACGCCGACGAACCGCCGCCGCCGTACTCTGCTTGCTATGTTGCACTCAAGGTGAGAAGAATTGTGTTGCTGAACGAAATATTTTCTCTTTATCGATTCCTCAAGGTTGAGGATCGCGAGAATGGCGTACCTACTTGCTTCCATTGGGAGCGGTCTCTCGAACGAACGAGAGGGTTTAAATTCCGTTTCCAGAAGATGGTGTTTTCGTGGGTTTTCAGAGAAAATTATGTTCTTACTGCAGTACAGTTAAATGTTTAAGAACATCAACTTTCAAAGTGCCACCAAAATTAGGCACATATTCGACCTGCATAATGGAGAAATGTTTGGTAAAGGTCAAATTGCGCTTTGACCAAGTGACTACTATGACGCTACTTGGATTGAATACACTGGCCATTTTAGTGCGCTGTAATGAAAACATAGTGATTATTGTAGACTCGTATAAAGCGCACGTTGACCGTGAAAACGCGGCTCTATTCGGGAATCGGGATCGCGCAATGAGCAAGCAAGGAGGGTTATGTTTCTCGGATTTTGAATCCTTAACTATACCTACTTTGTTTTTTTTCTTATTTTCCAGGATAAGGATGCCTTTCCATCCCTGGAGGTGGTGTGGGAGGACGGGGGGTGCTCGAGCAGTGCGGTGCTGGAAGTAACAATGATTGGGGGAGGTCCTGGGCCGGTGGAACCTGCGGATACTCGTGTGTAAGCGCTCACCTGGACTGGAGAGGATTTCCTGCATATCCTCAGAGAGATCTAGCGATGTTCGTAAGAAGATAAATAAATTATTCTTCTTACAAGAACTGCCTACCAGCTGACGCACTTTCTCTCTCTGTGAGGGAAGGCCAGCGCTCTGCCCAGTGTAGCACCCTTTGTTTTGTAGATACAGGGGGTAATTTGGAGTGGGCAGATTAGCTATAATGGCTCGTGATGAATGCATATTTTTATAAGTATTTCTGCACCCGAAGGCGTAACGTAACTTGCTAATTTCAGTACCTACCTAAAACTTAATAATGGAGGAGAAGTGAATTCATGCAATTTGCGAAAGGTAGTTGAATGTGTGCCAGCCAGTCAGTGTCCTTTCCTTGCACAAAATAGTGTAAAACTTCAGATTGGAATATATATTAAAACAGTGTGATCCCCAGGCCTACCCAAATACTTTATCAACAAAAAGTAATATAGGTACCAAACTACCAACTCAACTTATACCACACTACCAACTCAACCTAAACGTAGAAATATTTACTTACATAATAATAAAAATAGGTATGTGGACCTACCGATGTAGAACCGTAGTTTCGTACACATTGTAGTTACTACTTACCTTTAATTGTATCTGTATTTGTGCAGATATAATAGTAAGAAGTAGTTTGGCATCACTCTGTAGCGCTAAAAGCCCCATTAATGTCAATAAAGTCCCCATAAAAAACTGAATAAACTTTTTTATTTTATTGTTTAGGTTGCCCGCCTTGTTATCTACTCTAACTAACAAAATTATTTAACTAATAATTTTGCTATGAAGATGTCAATAAATCTTGGAAATCGTTGAATAACACCAAGCTATGTGTCGTTATAGTAAGTAATAATAAAATGCTAGCCATTAATGTAAGTTCTAGTGCTTTATTAAATAACTTAAAACTTACAATAAAATAAATGCGAATGTCTAAAGAGTAACCACTATTAAATAATTTAAATAAATACCTTAATAAATGCACATTTTGAGTGAGCTTAAACATTAAAATAAAATAAAACCTATACAAATGATATCTAGGGGATAAAAATCTAAGAACTATCTAAATATAACTTGGAAAGAGAAATAAATACGAAATTGGAAACAGAAATAATAACTACAAACTCTAGAGAGATCTAACATTAATAATATTAACATGTAGGTAAATATACATTACAAAATATTTTGGTGTGTTCCTACTAACTTATACTTTACAATATAATTTCGATAAAATACAGTCTTACGTTACCACAAGTAAGTACCTGTAGGTACATTGTTAGCACCAACATTACGAGTAAATTGAACTAGTGTAGGGGTGGGCCCATACACAAGTTCAACGAACAATTGTTTTCTGAAATAGGTACCTATGACTATTCAATAAGATAAGCTAAAGCCAGATTCCGAAAGTTTATTGGTGCAAAAATAATTAAGTTCCATTTTACTTTGCGGGTTGCGCACGGTTATAAAGAATATTGTATAGGAGGGACATTGGTACCTGTACTAGAATAAACTGTATTACAGATACCAGCGTCTTACATTGAAATTATTAAAAGGTTTGTGCTTGATATTACAATAAAGAAAGTTTAACTTAAAACTTACAATAAAGGAAGTTTAACTTAAAACTTACAATAAAAGAGAAAGCGGCCAATGTCGGCTCTAGGCACACGCCGGAAACACGAGTTTGAAATCTTAATGGTGTCGCGGCTTCGCGTCAATGCGTGAATTCGCGCGTGAGTGTAGCACCCGCTTCATGAAAATAGCGATATAGAGAGGTAGGTAGTATTCACAAGTTTCTCGAAATCTGGGTTTTAGCAATAAGAAGACAAAGAGGAAAAAGGTTGCGTCCGGAATCATAGACAGTGTTCGATGGTTCCAGATTGGTTTCAGAGGAATACAAAATGAAAATATGGGTTGGGATGGGTAGTAGGTATAATGTTTCACGAGTTCACGACGCAACTTTTCTTCTCAACAATAATATTGGAGCTGTCAAGCGTCGATCGGCCAATCTGTATCCATTCTGGGCCACACAAATTGCCTTACCTAATAGATGAACAGCCCTCTTACAATTTCCACAATAAAGCTGTCTGTGGGTAGTAGGTATTCGCAGCGGGTATTATTTTTTTGTGACCGAGGTTCTAGCCTCACTAGGCCGTCCAGCTGGCCTAGTAAGCCACGCTAGCCGCGATAGCCTCACTAGCTCAGGCTGTCAGTTAGCCCAGTAAGCCCTGCTAGCCGTGTAAGCCGCGCTAGCCCTACAGCTCAGCGCCCTCGTGCCTGCGGCGCACATAGCGCGCGAAGTAGTCGGGGCGCCAACACTTGCAGGAGCCGGGCACCAGGAACCAATCGTAGTACAGCCGCACCTGGCGGGGGACATTATACAGGGTGGTACAGAAAGGTCCTTGAGAGGAACTCATAAATACAAGAAACTTTGACTCTATGGCCCTATGGCTAACAGTAAACTCTCGAAAAATATCATGGTGCTCACTGGATGTGATTGGTCTCGAGATCTCGAGTAGGTAATTTATGGCGACTAACATCCTTCACACACACCATATTTATTCCAAACTAAAGGCGCAAAATTAGCTTGCATTTTATCATCGTAACTTACCTAAGTAGGTAGGTACATAGAAGTAGAGCCCTAAGTTATCACTTTACTTGTCTACTGGGTGTTAAAAGACCATCATCAATTTGACATCACAGACAGTAAATTTTCCCAGCTAAGTAGTTAAATATTTATATAACAATGAATAATAACTTGAGCAAAACATCGTGAGGAAACCTGTGAGACTGAGGCATAATACCCTCAACGCAAAAATCGCCATTCTACAGTGGACACGCATGGTGATTATGTCTCTCTCCCTGAGAGAAGGCCTTGGCCCAACTAGTGGGACAGGGGACAGGTAGGTACAATAAAATTGTATAGACTACCTACGTCTTACTTTTTTTAAATAATTTATTACTAAAATCCCTCTAATTATTGTATTGATTGCAAAAGATCAGTATGAGTGTACCTGGAAGCAGCCCAGCTCATCGTGCCCGTCGCAGTGCTGCGGCTTGTTGTCGGCCGGTGCCGAGTACTGCGCCTCACCGCCGCCGGCGCCGGCACCCGCGGGCCCGGCGGCCGCGCCGGCACGCTTCTGCAGGTATTGCTGGTACTCCTGGAGGAACAAACACAATGGTTACTTGACCTAAGGACTGAGGCCCTTGCAGAGAAGAGGGCATTAGCAATCGGTCATGGCGTTGTCTAATGCTACATCCTTCATTTCAGGCCAATTTTAGTACTCATAAATGCCTAGCATTAGCGCTTTATGAAACTACAGGGTGCACTCTAAGTCGATAGCGGAACTTTAAGTAGGCTGTCTACTGATCAATACAAACAACTTGTACTAGGTGGCGACAAAAATGGAGCGAAAAAAATATCGGCTGTTTAATACATTTGACGCAGTACTGAGTTGACCTTTTGTATGGAACAGCTGATATTTTTTTCATTCCATTTTTTTCGCCACCTAGTAAAAGTTGTTTGTATTGATCAGTAGATAGCCTACTTAAAGTTCCGCTATCGACTTAGAGTGCACCCTGTAGTTGGCGCTCGATACAATGCTCTTTCCCACTTTCTACATAGGTATAACAGTAACTGTAAAAAGTAGTTTTATCGATAGAGATAAAGTAAGTAATTAGGTATTTATTACTCATCAAAAAATAACTGTTTATTGCTACCGATGCGTCTAACGTGGGGATGGGAGCAATGCTATCTAAAGCCGTACCAACCTGGAAGTCAGCGGGTGGGCGGGGTGGAGGGGTAGTGCAGTTTGGTGACCGGCAGCTAGCCTGATCTAGCCTAATATAAGCCAGCTTACCTCAATATTTTTCTGATATAAAATAAAGAGTTTTCTATCAGTCTAACTAACCATAAAACCCCCCGATCTAGTGTGAGTAAAGGTGCCACTGGACGCTGTATAAACCATCTCATTACGTAGATGCCTTAGTAGAAAGCTTTAGTGTTATCCAAACCTGGAAGTCAGCGGGCTGTCCTTGCGGCGCGCCGGCGACGGGCGAGGGCGCGGGCGGGGGTCCCGCGGGGGAGGAGGGGTAGTGTAGTTCAGCGACCAGTAGCGAGACCCAGCGCGGGGAGGAGAGGCACCCCCCGTCCAGGTAGTGGCAGCGGGACTGCATGCAGCTGGAATGGAAAGTGGGTCCTTAATGAACGAGCTAGCGAAGCGGGAGAAGGTCTCCGAGTCTACTAGAACAATCTGGCGCTTGTATGAGTTCGTTCAACGGCAAATTTAGTAAATTTTGTCAAATCGATCGAGGGGTTGCCAAGATAATATGCCGCCTGTCTGAGAAATTGGAAAAGTTAGAAGTCGGCGTCAGCGTCGTCGGTAGAATGGCGTTTGCTTCAACGAATCAGCGCCATCTATCGAGAGCCTACAATGAGTCTTGTCCTGGAAAGCAGTGGGCACGGCTGGCAGTGAACCGGGCAGGTTGGCGTGACAAAGAAGAGGCCTATGCCCACCAGTGGGCGACAGCCATGGGCTGGACAGATAGATAGACTCACCGTGTGACCTCAATGGTCTGTGTGAAGTATCCCTCGTAAGGTATCTGCACCACGTAGCGCCACACCCCCTGGTAGTTCCTCGCGAACACCGGGGTCGCGTACTCCACGCGCGCGGGGCACGGGGTCGGGGGGCCCTGGGGGTGACGCATTAGTGTTATCACAGGTGTCGCGTTGAGTTCAGTGGAAGTTCGAAACTGTTGGTTGTATAGGAAGCAAAGAGTTTCCCATAAAACCTTGCATTGTATGTCATGCGCCACCCTGTATACCTACCTACCCTAGGTAAAAGTAGCAACATTTGTTGGAAGCTACGAGCGAGCGAAGCGAGCGAAGTTCTCTGAGTCTAATGGAACCATCCGGCGTTTGTATGTATGTATGTATGAATGTTCGTTAGACGATAACTTGAGTTTTAGTCGGATCATCATGAAATTGGGTAGGCAGGTAAATGAGGCAAAGAGAACTTTTAAGTTCATGAGCCAAATCGGTCGAGGGGTTGCTGTGATATGGGGTCACGAGTTCATAGTTCGGGGCGAACCACTAGACATAACTTCGATAGGGAAAGCAGAGGCATGACCTAATGAACTTACGATGGGCCGATGGAAACTAACTTTTACCTCGTATCGGGGCACGGGCGCGGCGTGCGGGGGGGGCGCGCCGGGGTCCTCGCGGCGCTCCGCCGGCGACGACTCGCCGTTGATGGCGCGGTACAGCATACAGAACCTGATGTAGAACAAAAAGATTAGGTAATTGAAAACCGGGCACATAGTGTTTTGAATTTACCCCGAAAACTTTGTAAAAAGTACTGCGTGGAAACGACCGTCCCTTTCAAAATATTTTACGGAAACTCTGCGTGTGATGGAACGGTGAGACAGTCGTTTCGTTTCATGCAAAAGTTTGATTGTTATTCTATATTTTAATAAACCCATCAGCTAGGGGAGCACAATGTCACGATAAAAGTTTTATCCCACTATCTGCTATCGCCATCTTGCTTTATTTCACCGCATCTCGAAGTTGTGCTTCCCCAGCGGATTCGTAAAAACAGGGAGTTTTATTCTTTAGCCATTTTTTATCATTTAGGTTGGCTTTGGCATGGCAACCAAAGAAAACGAGGCAAGTTTTAAACAAAAAGACGGTAAATAAAAAAAAGAGGGGAAATTAAACGCATCAAAAAAAATATTAGTTTGACGTTTGACGTGACATTGACAGACGTCATTCAAGATTTTTCACGTCGTTCACGGATTTTAGGTTAGATCCCGTGTTTTTTTTGTATTTTGTTTCAATACAACGCAACGCAGCTCAATATTTTATGTGTCTCTCCGCCCTACGATGTCTTCAGCTCTGATCAGGCAGGCTCTCGAATTCGTTGACAAAGAAGGTAGCACTACAGTGACCGCGGCGGGTCTGGCGATCTCTTCAGGTTCTAAAGTGGGTGTTTAATTCGCAGGAACCGCGCGGGTGTCGGGCAAGAAGCGTCGCGCGCCGCCCGCGGGTCAAGGTGAGTGTTTCATCAGCATTCGGTGCAATACGTCACGTGTGACATAATGACAGAAAATACCAAGTTGCTGGACAGAACGTTTGCTTGCGCCGCACTAGGTTCTGCTTTTCTAGCGCTCTGACACTAAGCGCAAAATAGGCTAATAACCTCGCTGTCTCTAGCACAAATTGAGTTCAAATTAGAGCGCTAATAGTAAGTAAGACTATGATTGACCTATTTTTCGCGCTATCTATCGATAAAACCTTCTATATCTTGTTAGTATGCGGCCGATAGTTCATTTCGGACGGTACAGTAAGTCATTCAGTGCCGCTTCGTGTTTCGTTGACAGCAGGTCAACCATAGCGCTTCAAGGAAGATATATTTAATAGCGGTGAGCTCATTTGCACATACAAATGCTAAGACAACATTGGGTGTGGTATTTGTGGTCATATTTTTGCAAATTGTATGGTAGAGTAGTTTTGGTGATGGCTATAATTTATGTTACACAGGTTTGTTGTCAAAACATCACACATTGAGCCATCGGACTGACAGTGTCAGTGTAGTTTCTCATTGTTCAGCTCTAGTTTACCAAGACAAAAAGTTCCTTACCAACATAAATTAGAAAATCTAATGAATTCCAGCACATTCCGTGCCTGTGTTGGCACATGAACAGTGGCGTACCGTGGGCAAATGGCGCCTAGGGCAAGCATCGTAATTGCGCCTCTTCGTATATCTTTTTTCAGTGGCGGTGCAAGACTGAAATTTGACATTAACTATTCTGCTTTTGGTTATAAAAAAAATCGCACGCCGCGCGAAAATCCACAAGCAATCAGCCTTAAACGCGCGCGTAGCGCGCCCGAGATTTCACCGATTTTACCCATTTTGTAAGCCGCGATGTGGAGCAAATTACTATCGTTAGTGGAACAAAAGGCGCAGAAAACGGCTTTTTAACATGTAAGAAGTTAAGTTAGTTAGGAAAAATCTAGACATCAGCGCATTTTTCATAAAGTTCTTGCATTTTCCCACGGATTTTTAGCTACTTTACTCATATTTTTTCGACAATTTGGGATTCAGTTTTAGAAGAACATGTTTAAGTAGGTATCTAAACTCTAATTTTTAATTCGAGTCCACGGAATGACAGTTGTTACAAAGGCTTTATCTGTCAGTACCATACTAGCAACTGTCATTCCGTGGACTCGAATTAAAAATTAGAGTTTAAATTATATCTTCTCTATCGTCCCATACACTATTTGATAATTTGAAGTAAATTACTTTTTGTTTTTTCTAAAGCACTAACCCGTGCTAGGGAAGAAGAAGGGTAGGGTTGAAGTAAATTGTTAGATTATTTTGAATTAACGAGTTGCGTTTTGCGCCCCCCTTGAAGTGGCGCCCAGGGCACGTGCCCTGCCTGCCCCACCCTAGTTACGCCACTGGTGTGTATTCATGCTAACAATATTTTAAATATAAATGTCCATTTGATTTTTTAAACTTTCATGGTTATAAGTTTATATCTTTAAAAGACATAATTTTTGTAAGAATACAGGGGAACTAAAAATGTTTACAAAATTATGGTACCTAACGATCCAGTTTTCTTACAATACTTAAATTTAAACCTATATGTTATTCCAATTGTTCAGCAGAACGCCGTCCGCGTAAGAACAAGACCCCGCGCCGCGCAGCCCCCGCGCCCCGCACTGACCTCGAGCGCACCGACGACACCATCAAGAAACTACTGGCGCTGTCCAAGCCTGCCGCCGACCAGGCTCTCACTGACAAGGTTTACTTTTTTTTTTAAATCTCCTTGTTCTACCGCAATATACCACAAACTAGAGTTTTCTTGTAACCAGTGTCACTCTAAAAGTTAGTATTTTCGTTGTATGTCAGTCTCTCTTTTTGCTGTAGCCTCCGTAGCTGAGGGTTAGCATCCATCAGAGTTGGGTGATCCATCCATTTATTATTCAAGCCCTACTTATGTCTTTCCTGATTAAACAAAACAAGATGTAAGTCAAGTTACCTGTGCTAGGAAACCCAGAATAAAAGTTTGAAAATGTCTGATACTGAATGTTCACTAGGCATATCCTAGATGATTTCCAGGCAATGGCATTGCCTTGCATTGGGCAAAGGAGTTTTCAGCAAGTTTTCGTTTCTATCTCACTTCTTTCTCACATCTTTGCAAAAGTTTTTATCTCAAAATGCATCTTTGGTTTGTTTATAGCAAACATGTTAGTAACATAACAATGTTAATGATAAGTTAATCAGCTTGACTCACTGACAATGTTTTTAACTGCCGCATAAGTGACAGTTAATTAGTGGTGGTCTAATGAGTCTACTCTCTTATCTATGTGTAAAAGTTGAAGTCTGTTGAAGTACATAAATGAGATGGATCAGCCAGACCTAGGTGGTTAGTTTTGTTAACAAAAAAATATTGAAAATATGTAGTGGATTTAGATTTAGTTGTTTGTATTTTTGGTGCCTGTGCTTAGCCCCTGTAGATGTCACATACTCGTATTTAGGTAAGTTTTGTTTTGTTCTCTGTTAAACTAACTAAGGCCTTTGCATCTACGTAATGAGATGATTTATACAGCGTCCAGTGGCACCTTCATTCACTAGATGGGTGAAGAGACCACTCGGCGCTGCAGTGCCTGGGACATTGTTTAGATGGAGTAGGCTTGCCCAGCTTGTCTCTGTATTGAGCTCTGTTTAAATGAGCACAAAGAACAGAGAAGAGGGCAAGGCTTTTTGCATTTGAAGGTTCGTATTTCGATCGACACCTGATTTGGTAGTTTAGTTTTCGTCCTGGATTCGAGTCCCGCTTAATATCTTGAATCTCGTTAAAATGCCTACAATTGGTTGATCGATGTGTATTGTGCTTTACGATCACAGATATAATTTCGTGATTGAGTACAACATCGTAATAACTTTTAATCTCAATAAGTTTACAGCCACTTGATACGTTAGTTTATGTTGCGTCTCGCGTTTGTTGATAAGATTGGGTAAAAATACAGTATAGCTTGAGTGTTTGGGCGACAATCAACGATCCACTAAATTCAAAGTCAATAAAAGTTGTACCATTAAGTACATTTTTAATGATTAACATTTTTAACACTTGTGTCGCCTTGCTGTTTATTAATACCGAATAGCATGCTACCAAATAGTTCTATATAGAAGTGGCAGTCTTTCTTACCATAAAAACTTATGAGGTATGGATCTATCAACGCAAAATCGAATTCTGTTTGGCACTTATGCCATAAGCGATAAGAACTACCATGGGGTATCCAAGTTGCTGACCGTACAATTCCCGGTGTTTCCATTACTGACTGGAGCGCGCAGTGAAAGACAACCCCTCCCCAATTTGATCTCGGTGTCGAGTTAGCCGGTAAAGGCCCGGTCCATTGCCTCCCCTGTACTAACCACACTCTGTTTACAGATAGTGGAGCGCGCAGTGAAGGGCAAACCCCTCTCGGACTTCATCCCGGTGTCGCGCGAGCCGGTCAAGGAGCAGTCGATCCTATTCCCCGAAGAAACGTTCGAGAGCTTCGAGTCGGAGCTCTTCACCAGCTAGACTGTGTGAGTTACTGTCCGGATTAAGGCCAATAGCGCACTAGGCGGCCAGCCGCAGCGACTTGGCCGCTAGTGCGCTATTGGCCTAAGCTCAAACCTGGGCACAACTAGCGCCGCCAATGGAAAAAACAATCATAATTATCTTCTTTTAGATGCGTTTTTTGCTAAAAAAAACTCTTCATTAGGTTATCAACGCGAGGCTTAACTATTTTTACGACATATGGTTTAGATTCCAGATCCTAGAACCAATATTTCGCTGTATGTCGTAGCATGTTCAATGTTCATTGAACGAGCGAGCGAAGCGAGCGAAGTTCTCCGAGTCTACTGGAACAATCCGGCGTTTGTATGTATGTATGAATGTTCGTTCGACGATAACTTGAGTAAATTTAGTTGGATCGTCATGAAATTTGGTAGGCAGGTAAATGAGGCCAAGAGAATTTTTAAGTTCGAACATGAGCCAAATCGGTCGAGGGGTTGCTGAGATATGGGGTCGCGAGTTCATAGTTCGGGGCGAACCACTAGTGTTTATGAAGGTAGTCATGTTTCCCAGTTCCAGGCAGCGGTTTGGCCGCTACCTCGCCATGTCGGATGGAGTGTCCGGACGCGGCGGTCGGCCGGCGGTTGCTCGGCGGTTCTCTGGCGGTTGCCGCGCTGTTGGCGCTCTGGATTAACACCTACCCCTTTGTGGATCAAGGTACAAGTTTGGGTACAAGTCACTCTCTACTTTCAATAATAGCTCGCCTTCATGCCTTATTTGCAATAAGTGACCGTCCGAGAGGGGAAGAGATCGGTTGGCAGACCACCAGCCAGATGGTCCGACGACATAGTCCAAGTAGCCGGAAAGCAGTGGTTGCGTCTTGCACAGGATCGTGAGAGGTGGCGTGAGCATGAAGAGGCCTTTACTCAGCATTGGGTGGCTTTAGGTTGAAGAACCATTTTTTCTGTGAATATGTATGAAGTTTATTTTTAATTTGTGGCTCTAGCGAGGAAAACGTAGAAAGTAAGTAAGTAAGTAAGTAAGTAAGTAACTCTTTTTTGCGCAAACGAAAACATTTTACAAATAAACATTTAAAAATAACAGTACAAATGGCGGTCTTATCGCTAAAAGCGATTTCTTCCAGACAACCTTGTGTGTGAAAGTGCCTGAAACAAGAGACCCAGAACTCTTCTTTCAATACATCTGCCATGATTGAACATCCATTGCGATTTTGAACCAAATCCGACCCCTTTTTCTCATTCCAGACAGTCCATTGTTCGCTGCGCTGCCGGACCCCCAGTGGTTCCTTCTGTTCTGCGCGAGCTGGGGGCTCTTGTTCATAGGGGGGCTTATGGCCTTCACTCTCTACCACATCTACCCGCATTTGTGAACTCTAACGCGCTGGGAATAGCGTCGGTTTTGCTTTGACCGTATGTGAGACAGTTAAAGCTTAAAAACTTTGTTGAACAGTGTCGGAATCTTGTGAAAAACTCTTTTGCGGAGACTTTTTTGTGGATGAAAAAGTGGCAAAAGCGCTTGGATTATTTTCTTCTATCACATTCCATTGTAAGACATTGAGAAACATTCATATATCAAGACTATACTTCTGTGCACTGGTGAATACTAAGAATACAAGCGATTTAGGACTCTATCTCCTAAGACACCAAATACAAAGTCCTTTATCGAGACAAGTGAAAAGCCAACTTGGTAAACCAGTGAAAATAGTGAATAACTTTGGACTTAAAACCTTAAGCCATAAACTACAAAGTCCTATAACAGGACAACCGAAAAGCCAGCTCTGTGAATCATCTGCAACCAAATTGGTACTCAAACTCCTACACCACAAAGCACAAAATCGTCCGCCAGTGTGTGAATCCAATATGGCGGAGTACAACAAGAGTGAATGGATCGTCGTCGGTATATCGGGCGTGACGTGCGGTGGTAAGAGCACACTCGCGTCGCGGCTCGCAGCCACACTCGCGCCCGTGTTTGTGTTCAACCAGGATCACTACTTCTATCCGGATGACAGGTGAGAAACATGCCACTAATTCTAACTAGTGGTTCGCCCCGAACTGTGAACTCGCGTCCACAGTTACTTTTTGCTAACAGCATTTTTTTTTATAGCAGCGCGCTTTGCATATTATGTATAAACTGTACAGTTTACAACCCCATATCTCAGCAACCCCTCTAATTGTGCTAATGTTTGCCTCATTTACCCGCCGACCAAATTTCATGACGATCCGACTAAATTTACTCAAGTTGTCGTCGAACGAACCTTCATACATACATAACAATATACAAACGCCGGATGGTTTCTCGCTTCGCTCGCTTGTTCAATAAAATTCAAGGAAGCTTCGTCAAAAAAAAAAAATATGTCACAAACAAAAAAAATTGTGTTCTAATTAGAAACGCACAGACACACACACACCTTAAGGCCCAGTAGTAGACACAACTAGGCAATGAAAAAAAAATCATATCTTCTTTTTGGATGCGTTTTTTGCTACAAACTCTCCTGCAAAATGTCAACGCGAGGCTTAACTATTTTTAGGACCTAAGGTTTGGATTCCATTTCCTAGAACCTACGAATGCAATCATTTATCGCCAAAAGTGGCCACTCCGGGTCATCTCCTACTCATTTATTTCACAAGTTTGCTCAATATTTTCCCGTGGGGCTCTTTATTTATATTTATTTTATTTGTTTTTCGCAGCCCGCACCACGTGCGCTGTAGCGACATACCGCATAACAACTACGATATACTGTCAGCACTAGACATGGCGGCCATGCGGCGTGACGTCATCACCACACTCGCCGGCGACACCCGTCTCGCTCACACGCACTCGTTAGACGGGCCCGTGCGAGCGAGAGGACGCAAGTTTCTTATCGTGGAGGGGTTCACGGTGCTCAACTATAAACCCATCGCGGATCTGTGCGACCTCAAGTGAGTTGATAACACTTACACAAAGTTATAAACTAAGATTACATTTTGTACGGGGGAAAGTTTTTGCCGATTTCTGCCATTTCTAGCACTCAAACCTCAGTTGGCTCCGAAGAGTCTTTTGTTCCCTGCCAAAAAGGGGGTCGAATAGCATTATAAAAAGAAAAGTTTTTTTTCCATCGAAAATGTATGGGGAAAGTTTTTGTAAATTTCTGACATTTCTAGTACTCAAACCTCAGTTGGCTCCTTATAGTCTTTTAATCCCTACATGAAAGCGGTTCGAATGACATAAAAACAAAAATTGGTATTTAAGCATTTTTTTTTGCTGATCGTAATTTTTTTCCAAAATCTGAATGCAGTTCATGATATCTCAAAAAGTTTAGAAGGTCTCCTAGGAACATTTCCCTGTAACTATAGGGGTTAAGGTTCTTGCCCTTACTGCCCCGTCTCAAAAATCCACCCATAGTAATTAGTCTTAGTGTGACATAGTATACGTGACGTCACCCAAAAACCCGCCTAGTTTGAACAGTTTTCCTTGTGTGTTACAGATACTACCTGGTGTTGGAGCTGGGCGAGTGTCAGATGCGCCGGTCACTGCGCGTGTATGACCCGCCAGACGTGCCGGGGTACTTTGACACCTGTGTGTGGCCCGAACACCTCAAGTATAAGAAAGAGGTAATTTACACCGGGCAATTTTTAAACCTAGAATGGGCCGACGGTCGGTGGGTAAACCGAAAGCTCGATGGGTCGATGACATTACCAAAACAGCAGGAGGAAAATAGACCAGATTGGCTTTAGACCGAGGGGGCTGGCGTGAAAAGGAAGAGGCCAATGCCCAGCAGTGGGCTTTATTTATGGGCTGGACACATATATAGATAGAACTTTTAAATAGATTTATTCCTGTAACACGTCAACTTTAAAATGTGATTTCTGACAACTTTTTTTTTACGACTTTTGATTTAGTTATTTTTTTTGCTACAAGTATTGAGATTGAAAAAAGGTCCTATGGCGGCGACAGACCGTGAGAGATGGCGCGAGGAAAGAAAGGCTTATTATAGCCATATAATTTTCGTTTGCTTTTGTTTGATTTTGGATCCAAGGGAAAGGAGTTAGAATTCGAAAAACAACGACATTATGCCCATTGCCAATGGAATATTTCTTTTGCAACATGTCTCACTGCACCTTCGCTATCTGCAGATAATGCTCGACCGCACGGTGCGCGTGCTGAGCGGAGCTGACCCCGACAACATGGATCACATCCTGGAGGACCTGAGGCACTTGGGGGCCGGTGAACAGACCGGCACCACTCAAACGTAAATGTACTAATACTTTACTATGCTCTATCCACCGAGACAAGTTAATAGGGAAACGTCAGCGATGACGGCTAATGCAGTGTACAAAGTACGTGTACATTTTAGTCTGTTCGTGGTACCCGTACTGTGCAGACGCGCTGTGTGCTGTGCATATTTTATCCGTATCATTATTGTTCTGTGACCTGACGTGTTCTTTGGACTCATTGTTCATTGTTGATGAAAATTGGCTCTGGCGCGGTTGTTCAAAAAATTAGTGAATGATTCACCGCAGACGATAATTAGCTTTTACGACACTTGTTGTTTTTATTTCTGCATTTATTTCATAGGAACAACTGTCACAAAAAATACAAATTCGCTAAATACTCTCGCGCAAAAAGTAGCGCAGTCTGTACAAGCATTCAGAAGAGTTTTACGCCCACTGTCTTTTTTTGTCTTTGTCATTTGTATGGTATTACGTAACAGAGAGAACGCTATATTAACTTGTCTCCGTGGATAGAGTATAGTTGTTCGCCCCGAACTATGAACTCGCGAGTGTAACTCTTTGCTACAACATTTACCGCATTGCATGTAAACTTTACAAACCCATATCTCAGCAACCCCTCGACCGATTTGGCTCATACTGAATGCTAAGACAAGTTTATGTCACAGTGCCCCGATTTCTGAATTGAGAATTTTACTAAGCAAATACTTAAATCATTCTGTCATGCTCTTTAGCGAGAAATCTGCAGAGACAGGACGATACTTACGTATTTGCTTAGTGAATTTCTCAATTCAGAAACCGGGCCAGTGACAGTTTTATGGTAACGATATTGCTAAACACGTGCTGAACAGATGATTAACTTTTGTGTAGTAAGACCGGATCTGTTTATCTAATGGTTTGCTTTTTTCCCATGCATTTCTCGTCAAACCATGGCCGCCCTAATGCACAGCCACATTTCTTCCCCTCACACAACTTCTCTCCCTCCCCAGTGCCCCACAGACCGGCAACCTTCCCGTCCTGACCGACACCGGCAATACTATCAGCCCGTGCCTCACGCTGGGCGCTCCCGCCGGACATACTAACAGTAATGATATCCCATCAACGAGCGAGCGGTCACCGCGCGGTCACGGCGCGGCGGGGTGTGACAATGACACGTGTCTGCTTGACAGCAAGTGTCACAAGAATGTCTACCCTTAGGGCTAGGGCCCATTGGTGCGTTGCGACGCAGTGAATGCCACACGAGTGCTGCGTCGGCGTAAACAGATATGGTATTAAATACTGCGGCCGCTCCGTCGTTTCAACGCAGATCCCTTCCCCACCTCGTCTCCCTCCTCTCCTTGTGCGTTGCGCGTGCGGTGCGACGACGCAGCGCAGCCACAACGCCCGTGTGGCATGTCGTTCAGATTTATATGTTGAACGACGGAGCGTCACCTCTCAATCGACGCAGCGCTAACGCAACGCACACAGAACGCCCGTGTGGCATCGCTCTTAGGCACGGTAACCCCTAGCTCAGGCCATTGTTTCCTCATGAGGGCTTTTCATTGACACCCAGGAGAAACTCGACAGAGTCAAGTGGGTGAGCTACTTGACTGTCTGTTGAGTTTCGCCTAAATAGACTAGATGGCGCTAACAAACAGCAAACGGTAATCTGTCTGCTTATAACGTAAGAGATTCTGTTTATAACGTGTTTAAAAATGTGTGAAAGCAGTGTCCGCTTTCTATAACATGCCTACTTTACCTTATTTGTTTTGAAAAGCAGTGCCATAGCTATAAAATAACGACTAAATTAAATGGCCCGTATTCAACTCATTGTTATAAGTTGAATTCAAATCAAAACATAGATGGCGCTTACAGGCGTGGCCATAAAAGAACCGGGACGCGACTGTCAAAATTAATCTGTGTTAAACGAAATTTGACAGTCGCAACCCGGTTCTTCTATGACCACGCCTGTAAGCGCCATCTATAAATTGCTTTGAATTTGTGCTTGAAAAACGCGCCATTTATAAGTGACTAGAAGTGAATTAACTATCACAGCGATGTTCTTGTAGTTATAGTCATCTGTACTAAAGTTCTACAAGTGTACAATACAATTTAGTTACCTTGTTGCTAAAATAATTTAAATTCCATGCGCTTTCAGATTGAATTTTATTACACCTAGTATGTACTTTGTTAAACATAAAACACGCAATTTTAAGTGCCTACTTAGATATTCATTTGATCGGTGTGATATCAATATGGATGTATCTTATAGTAGCGTTTTACATAAATTCTTATCTATTTGTATTAGTCGGGGTAATTAAATCCGAGAACATAAATGTATCGTTCCATCAACTATTTGCAATGTGGAACCCGTAGATAAAATTCGCTTTACGTGGTAATATATCTACTCATTGTATAGTGACAACAACTGCTAATATAAATCATCTAAAAACATATAAACGCATTTATAAACTTACTGTTTGCGAGAGGGTTTTTAATTTTTATGAATATTTTGTATCGTTTTTGTTTTATCGGGTAGGGTGTGTGTGGATTGGAATACAAATCTATCTTATATCGGTAAGATAGTGTTAAAAAATGTCCTGTTAAAAAAGTTTTGGGTGGTTTTTATACCCACTCAATATTTACAAATCATTTTTGTGTTGGAGCGAATGTTAAAATCGATTTTCGTCCGCCTATTTCAAGGCCTTTCGAATAACTTGTCAGACTCCTATGTAGTTTTTTGAAGCATGTAGGGTAGATGCTATAGTAATTGGCCACTTAAGGATTTAGAAATTTTCAAAATTAGAAAAAAAATACTTTGAACACTCGCATAAAAATAAGTATTTTTTTGTGAATAGAGCATTTAATAATATTTATAAAAATGTAAATAACTATCATTTAGTAGCACGTTTACTAGTTATTTGAAAATAATATTTAAAAAATGAGCGAAGATACAGTAATTGGCCCCCTTGTCATAGTTATTGGCATAGCCTTGTTATAGTTATTGGCCACCTTTTTTTATAGCGGAAAAGCAATACTTATAATATGTTTCAATGCCTCTACTTTATCTAATGGCTTTCTAAACCACAGAAACATCTTAAGGTTCATTTAAGCTAAGTTTTTCGGAAAGTATAACTGCGTCAGAATAACTACAAAATGAAACATTAAAAATACCACCGACATTTTAGCTTCAAATTAGTATATCTCATAAACAGCTGAACCGATTTTGATAAAACATATCTAGGAAGACTCGCTAGAAAACCTGCTTTCAAATAAAGAAAACCGCATCCTAATAGCATTAAAATAAGTGTTCTATATCTGGTTCCTCTTTTTCTGTGAGGTAGGGTTGAGGGCTAAATGAACTTTAAGTGGCATAGTTCTTGGAAGCTGCACCTTGGCTATTTCATCTAATGCTTTTTCAAGCATATCTTTTGAGTAAACTGGGAATTCGGCATGTTGAAATATTGTCTAAAAATAAAATAATTGTTTTATATTATGATATAGTAGTTGGCATGCCATGTACTAGTACTTGGCATGGCATGTTATAGTAATTGACATGGCAGTTATAGTAATTGGCATGGCATGCAATAGTAATTGGCCCCCCGGCCAAATACTGAACCACTTGTCATAGAACACTATTAAATGAATTTATGAACTCCTCCACACGTAACAAAGATGACTATAAAGTTAGCAGCACGAAAATGACAAAAAAAAATGTCACAGTAATTGGCCAGGGAGGCCAATAACTAAAACTGATACATTTCGGTTGTAGTAATTAGCCAGGGTGTAATTTTGAGGTTACATCAAGATATTGGACTTGAAACTGCCGGAAAACGATAGCGCAGCTTATGTTCTACATACAGGGTGTTAAAAGACCGCCAACAGACCCGAAAGCCACGCATACTAGACACCAAAACAAAGTACTTTTTCGATAAATTATTGCTGGGAAATGATTTTGGTTTTTGAGGTTATAATTTTGAAAAATATTTTATCACGCAATGGATGTGTAACACACAGAAATCATATTGCGCAAGCGTAGGTATAAGTACATGTTACTTAAGCTTGAAGTGCCGATGTTTAGAATACATTGCGGGTTGCAATTTTAACGTCGTTTTTTGTAGGAAATATTCATAATTTTGATATGGCTTCTTGAGACGATATGTTAAGAACTAGATACTGAATACATTTCTGCAAAAAAAAAGTTTCGAAAAGTCCGACTTTGAACCTCATTATCTCGGAAACCGTTGATTTCCCAGGCATAGTTCCTTGGGCAAAAATGTTCCTTATGATGAGGACAATACGTGGTTTCCCGCTTTGTTGGCGGTCTTTTAACACCCTGTATTTAATATGTGTTATGAAAGAAAAGACAAAAAACAATGCCTTTATGATTATTTACATGAAGGTCTTACCTTAATTTTTTGCTAAAATCACCGGCAAAATCATCACTTTTTACACCAACATTAGGACTAGCTCGGTGGGAAAAAAACTAACGCCTCCTAGTGTAAGAACTGAAAACTATTTGAATAAACGAAATACGAAGAATCCGCTCGTCTCACTCTCGCGCTTGTGAACGTCGTAGTTTTCTTATTTTAAATTATTGAAGTTGAAGGGGCCAATTACTATCGCGTGGCCAATTACTATAGCATCTACCCTATGTATGTTTAGTTGTATAGATTCCGAAATTGTACTAGAGTAAGCTTGTTGATTAGAGGGAACTACTCGTACGTTAATGTAGTATTTATATATTTTGTATGCTGAATAAATTATTGTATGCGTTGATAATTCGGTTTTTAACTCAGACTTGGCATTTTAAAACTTTTAAAATTTGCACTGTCGTTGATCCTAGTCATTGCCCAAGAAAATAGGTACTTGATTGTTCTGAGCTTGTACTTTCGATTTTTCAATTGCCAGATATGTAAGCATTATTCCTAAGAATAATTTGAAAATGGTACGAATTTGGTATGGGCCATGGGTCGAATAAACTAACTGGGGATTGAAAATCAGCCCAGATAATTTTGTAGGAGAAACACGAAGCATTTTTCTTCATCGGCGCCATCTATCGTAGATTTTGAAAATGAGTTTCTACTCGCAAAGAAAAAATAGTGTGCGTTACCCCAGCAAAATTTGGTCGCCAATCTTAACAAACAGAGATTTGAGTCACATAGAAAATTAGTGCATCGTCTTCTACAATGTTAGCAAGAGATGTTTGTGTGCCGTAGGTACTTAGGTAGGTATCTTCCTGTCTCGTTCTTTTGAAGGAAATATGAACAGGGGCTTAAGTCTGTAATGCAATGGATTGTCGATGGCGTTCCAGTAAAAGGAAAAAACCGGGGTTTCCTCGTTTTTCTCCTACAACCAGCGTACCAATCATCTAGAATTAGAATCAGAATATTCTTTGTCCTACTACAAAAACATTAAAAGGACCGACAGCCTTAATAAATCTATACTTATAATAAAACTCTAGCGAAGTCAATTCTGTACATTGAATATTTTTAGAAAAAAACTAGCACGGGTTACTAAGTAAACTATACTGAATCCAAAAATGCAAAAAAAACGGTTTATGTCTGTCTGTCTGTCTGTCTGTCTGTATGAACACGATAAACGCGAACACCGCTGAATAGTTTTCAACCAAACTTAACATGGTCGTAACTCACGTTTCTGGGAGTAACTTAGGCTATCCGATGTTTAGAATACATTGCAATTTTAACTTCGTTTTTTGTAAGAAATATTCATAATTTGGATATGGCTTCTTGAGAAGGTATGTTAAGAACGTGATACTGAACATATTTCTGCAAAAAAAAAAAAAGTCCGACTTTGAACCACATTCTCTCGAAAACCTACACTGCGGGTTGCAATTTTAACTAGATTTTTTGTAAGAAATATCCATAATTTTGATATGGCTTCTTGAGAAGGTATGTTAAGAACGTGATACTAAAAACATTTCTGAAAAAAAAAAAAATTAAAAGTCCGACTTTATTATCTCGGAAACCGTTGATTTCCCAGGCATAGTTCCTTGGGCAAAAATGTTCGTTATGATAAGGACTATACGTATACGTGGTCTCCCGCTTTGTTGGCGGTCTTTTAACACTCTGTATAATAGCACGCTACGACTTTTGGCATTTTGGGCACATAATGTTAATGAAAAATCGGCATTTGTTTTTATTTTATTTTGGCGGAAAATGTTAGTTCTACAAGCGTAGCATAAGGCCGGGTTAGAGCGTATCTATGGGTTTAAAACAATATGTATCTCACTCTTTTGTTTGACTTAGAGCGGGATGGACAGAGCCATAGATACGCTCTAACCCAGCCTTATGATGTTTGCTGGAGGGAATTGTGAGTGGTTTTCGGTGGAGGTCGGACAAAGTTTATCGATGTTAGAAATGTAGTACTGTTGCGTCGCGGTCGAAATGTTCTGGGTTTGAATCCATGCGAGGTTGAAATTTTTTTTTGTGCCTTTTTTTAAAATATCTGGGGGCACGGCAGTGCCCCCGCCAGGTCGAGCGCGAAGCAAACACTGCCGTACCATCCTTTACTGGAACCATTTCGCCGCATTTTCAGCCCCCTATTTGAGAACCTCTGGATAAGACGAGAACGCAGAAATTTTCGTCATCTAGTAAGTTATATTCACATACTCAAAATCCAAAATTTCAAGTCTGTAGGTCATTTAGTTCCGAAGTTAAGCGAAAGCAAAGTTTCGCATTTATGACACACACTCACTCATGATCATCAAAATAGAACTAGTACTTCCCATAAACACAGAGAGCTGAAATTTGGTACAGAGTTAGGGTTTAATGGCCACATAAAGGGAAAACTATAATAGTGGTTCGCCCCGAACTGTGAACTCGCGACCCCATATAAACCCCATATCTCCGTAACCCCTCGACCGATTTGGCTCATGTTCGAACTTAAAAATTCTTTTAATTTCATTTACCCGCTTGCCAAATTTCATAACGATCCGACTAAATTTACTCAAGTTATCGTCGAACGAACATTCATAATGTTCATAAAAATTTTCAGGGGCGAACCACTAGTTGAACGAGCGAGCGAAGTTCTCCGAGTCTACTGGAACGATCCGGCGTTTGTATGTTTGTATGTATGTATGGTTGTATGTATGAAAGTTCGACGATAACTTTAGTAAATTTGGTTGGATCGTTATGAAATTTGGTAGGCGGGTAAATAAAATTAAAATATTTTTTAAGTTCAAACATGAGCCAAATCGGTCGAGCGGTTGCCGAGATATGGGGTTTTTAAGTTTATATGGGGTCGCGAGTTCACAGTTCGGGGCGAACCACTAGTACTTACAAGTTAACAAGAAGAAATAGTCGAACGATTAACTTTATTCTACTCGAACATTACACAAATTAAAAAACTGTGTCAAATCAGAAAATCTAATAAAATAAATCAATATGCCCACGTTTCTACAAAAAGAAGTGAAATCCCACCAAAAACATTCTGTAAAAAACTAACCAGGTCTCGATGGAGCTACTTGTTTATCTCTAAAAAGTAATGAAATCTAGACAAAGTCGTGCCAAGTCTAAGGTTCCTTACTGCGATTTATTTATTATTATAGTTAATGTTGTGAGACTTGGCAGTTGAAGGGTACCCAAGGGTACAAAACCGCACCATGACGCAGGTGCTCCATGACACCATTGCACCAATCTGTCGCCAGAACCGCTTGTGTACCCTTCAACGGCCAAGTCTCACAACATTAACTATAATAATAAATAAATCGCAGTAAGGAACCTTAGACTTGGCACGACTTTGTCTAGATTTCATTACTTTTTAGAGATAAACAAGTAGCTCCATCGAGACCTGGTTAGTTTTTTACAGAATGTTTTTGGTGGGATTTACTCTACTGAGCCCAACTTGATATTAAAAAAATATATTTTGTTTGCCGTAGAGCGGGATAGACGCGGTAGATACGCTCTAACCCAACCTTATGCTTTGCTTGCTGGCTTAGCATGAGAATGGGTAAGACCTTATCTATGGGCTTATAACTTTATCTATCCCACTCTACGTCGAGGGAGATACATAATAAACCCCCATACTTCCCAGGCAATTCTTATGCTAAGCTTCCTGGTATCTTACACGGGCGATACCTAATCTAAACAAAACATATTCTATCATAAATGTATTGTTTAGATTAGGGCACACACACACAGATAGACACACAGACAGGCACACCCTCATAAACACATAAACAGACACACACACAAAGCTATCAAACTTATGACACCGCCCTCTTTGTTGGTCGGGGGTTAAAAAAAACCTTCCTTTTGAGTTTTCCTCCACAGTCGAATTTAAATTAAATGTCAAATGTGTAAAAACGCATACGAAGTCGCGGGCACAACTAGTCGTAAATAAAGCCGTCAACTGGGCGCCCATTTTCGAACCATTGCGTTACAGATTCAGGCCCCAAATTTAGTCGGTAACAGTAAGTATCAATTCAGAAATCAAAATATATAGCGTACTCACACTCCGCCGTTGTCGCAAAACTTCCTACTGTCCCGTGCCGTGGCTTGCGCCTTCTCTTGCGCCGGCGCACCCGGCGCACCCGGCGCACCCGGCGCACCCGGCGCACCCGGCGCACCCGGCGCACCCGGCACCGCGCTCTCAGCGGGCGTCGCCGCCGCGCGCTTGTGACGCGCCTCGATACTGCGGACGCGTGAAAGTTTACACTGAGCTAACACAGGGTGACTGAATTCAAAACTAAATTGAGAATTTCACTAATCACCAACTTAAGTATAGTTCTGTCTCTACAGATATCATAGAAAATAACGTGACAGAATGATGATTAGAATGAACTTAGTGAATTTTACAATTCAGAAACCGGCCCTCAATCCTCTTCTTAGCTCGTTTTTTAGGAAGTAGGCAGGAAGAGACTCAGTCCACCTCTCAGGAAGTGACTCATCTTTGTCCCCCCGCAATAATGAATGTGTTATACACATAACTCAGATAGGAACAGAAGGTGGTGTTAGCAAAAAAATCATCTTACTTCCAAGAATGAGTCACCTACCGGTTTTGGTCTCTGAATGCGGTGTTAGCTGAAAAATCCTCTTGCTTCCAAGTATGAGTCACCTACCGGTTGTGATCCCGGAAGGCGGTGTCGCCCCCCACATGCCCCACCAGCCCCGGCGCCTGCGGCACGTGTGTGACCCGCGGGAGGGTGTCGTCGGCCCTCAGCACCGGCAGCGTGCGTGACAGGAAGCGCAGCGTCAGGTTGCGGATCAGCTCGCTGTGAGAGGAAAATATTGATGCATCAATTCACACCCTGTAATACTTTGGCCGACGAAGCTGTCAGGACGGTATAGGTGCTGGGCAAGCCTACTCCATGTAAAACAATGCCCAGGCACTGCAGCGCCGGGTGGTTTCTTAACACACTTTTTTTGCACTAATGTGTTCAATATCGAGTACTCGACATTCTTTCTCAAGGAACCATATTAAAAATTTGAAT
>OX439383.1:25619220-25724992 GCA_949319315.1 Zelleria hepariella | reverse complement strand
GAATATAGTGAGCTTTTTACCCGACTACGCGAAGCAAAAAGGAGGGTTATGATTTTAGCAGCGTATGTATGTATGTATGTATGTATGTTTGTATGTATGTTTTAAAACTTAAACTTTCGTAAGCACTGCACATTTTCATTTCGACACCACATTCGCATTTGATAAACCGATGGCCTCCGACTACGATTAATTATCTATGAGTCTATTTTAAGGATAAACAGGTCTTGTTTTAAGCCTTTTAGTAGTCGGGTTTTAGTTTTTAACTTCTATTTTTTTTTTATACATATTACAACATCCGTCACTATTAGCAATAGTATGTTTTTTTTCATAATTATGATCTGAGGCCAAACCATACTTAAGATTCAGTCTGTGATGTTTTTTTTATGTGACGACACAAAACAATACTCAACTATTTTCTTTGTGAAATTCTCAATTCTGAAACGGACCTCCCGACATTGTGTAATCGAAAGCATACAAAACTTTATTCGGAAGCTTACCTATAGCCTAATTCCGTAGACAGTAGACATTCAATCAGAATCCCATAGAGCCTTGAAAATTACCAATTTTCCTGATAATCTCGTATCGTCTAGCAACCCTAGCCCATACCCCAAGGGGTGGAGGTGGGAAATTGTTATGTGATAATTTATTGGAGACGACCGCGTGAGGCGTGGGTGTAAGTAGGTGGGCATTGTCGTCGCCATTTTGTTTTTTTTTTGCTTGACTTCGGATGGCTCTTTAGGGACCGACTTTGTTTCGTTTTCAACTCTGGAGAAGACTTAATTTAGGTATCGTGAAAGGTTTCAGGGGTGATTGGGGATTTCTGGTATTAAACATCATTCATCATCTTTTTATTTTAAAAAGGTGTGTCGTTAGTCGATTGGATCACACATTGACTGACTGACGTACAAATTATTGAAGAATAAATATGATAATCTGGAAAATAAAAAGTTATTTTTTTGGAATTATAAACTTCCTAATTAAAATATTAGCTTGTGACGTACAATAAAGGGATATCTATCTAACTATTACGATTTGTGAAATATTTAACGAAGCTAAAGCTAGTTTTGTTTGGAAATGTTTCTTCATCGCCGATTTCCGTACTTTAACTGCTCAATTTAAAAACCTTTACCCCCAGTTACCCTTGTTTAACCCCGACAAAAGCGCAAGAGGGGAACTGTGTTAACATAAATCAGTGGTTTCCAACGTGTGTCCGAGAGAACCTCCGAATAACAATAATTTGTTTACAATGTTGATGCATAAATAATTCGCAAGAATATTTTAAACTATTTATTATTGAACATGAACATATTTATGTCTATTAATATTTATAGTAAGCAAATGTCGGTAAAAACCATAAATATAAATTACAAAATAATATTCACAGCACATGTTTGTAATTAAGGTTTAAAGCTTATTGAAGGAAGAATAAAAGAAGCCAATTAATTTAAAATACTTAATATATTTGTCTTTACACTAAGGCCTGATTATTTAATGCCCCAAACCTACATAATATTGACACTCAGTTAAAGCCCCAGTTAGTTAGTTTATTCGAACAATAGATTTGTTCATACAAAATTTGTTCCATTTTCCTAGCAACTCCACTAAAGAGATACTTCAAAGATTTCAAAATACTGCTTTACGATCCATATCAGGGGCACACTGATTTGTGAGAAACACAGAAATACATGAATGACTAGAGATGCCAACGATCAAGGAAGAAGTGAACCAAAGCTGCAAGTGATACAAACAAAAACTACGAAGACACACCCATGACCTAGCCTTATTAAAAAGGACTTATTAAACACCCAAGGAAACATAACACGCCTAAAAGGATGGCAAAATATATTAAACCTTGACAAAAGGAACTAAGACACTATGAATCGTACCAAATAATAGAAGATGGCCAATGGAAAATCCTCTAATAATAACATTGGCGGTCCTTAGGCGGTTGTAGATAATACAGGGAAAACACAAAAAAGAAAAGCTAGGAATTAAAAAAAAAAAAATTGGATTGAAATTGGACCTTAGAACAAAATTAATATGAAATGAAATGTTTGAAATCAATGAAATGTTTTTTTTTTTTTATGAAATGAAATGAAATTTATTAATGTGTTCCAAAAAATACAAGATCCAAGATTTCTGGTGTACAATAAGGTGTTCTCTATCTATCTTTACACTTTGTTGTGCGACATAGTACTCACGGTAGGCAAAAAACCTGTGTTGTGAATACAATATAAGTGGTCCCTGGTTGAAAAGAGGTTGAGAATCACTGATATAAAGCAGGCACAGTATGACCGTGACTGTCGAACCCCGTGACATTCGATCGCGATAGAGACCAAGCGTTACACACCACAATCTTATCATAAATTCATGTATAAAATATGCACAAATTATTTAAAACACGCACGGCACTTTCACGCGAAGAAGTGAGTGGTCTTGCGAACCTCACAGTCTTGCAAACCTTTTCCTGGGACCTTAGCCTGTAACACAATGGCGTATCAATGGCGTCCTAGGTAGAAGGACAAAACCGGGATTTTTTCGTTGCTCTCCTACAACCAGCGAACTAATCCTCTAGGATAAGACTCATGATATTCTTTGCTGTACTACAATAACCTTAAAAAGACCGACACTGGACCGACAGCATCAATAAATCGTAATTAAAACCGTCAACCGGAAGCCCATTTTGGCACCATTGTGTTACAGGCTAAGGGCCCTGGTTAAAACAAGGTAAAAAAATCGCTCAGGACAGGATCTAAAGCTGTAACCTCTGGTATACCATGCCGTTGCTCTACCAATAATTGAGCTACCGAGCCAAGTAACTATAATTATCGATGCGATTTTTTCAACACCAATTTTGACGCCCTGGGGGCCTGACTCTGTAACGCAATTGTGCCTCGATAGGCTCCCAGTTGTAGGCGTCAATTACGATCTATTAATGCTCTCTGTGCTTTTAATGTTTTTCTAGTACAGCAAAGAATATTCTGATTCTAATTCTAGTCCGCTGGTTGTAGAAGAAAAACTAGGAAAACCCGGTTATGCCCTTCTACTGGGAACAATACCATTTTTGCTAAGTAATCAAAACACTGTTGTACGGAGAGCCTTTATTTTTAGTGAAATTCTCAATTCAGAAACCGGGCCATATTCTGTGAAAATTTTAACTGGCTACCTATTACGGTTCCAAAGATACAGCTCTTGAAAGATAAGACAGACAGACGGACGGACGGACAGACAACGGAGGCAGAGTAAAAGGGTCCCGTTTGGCACCGTTCGGGTGCGGAACCCTAAAAAGTGTGTCGCTACTGTACAATAAGGTAGTTTCCACAGTAATGGCTGATACGCTCGCGCTTGCTGCCTTTAATACATTAATTATTCGACTTTTAAAAGCCAGTTTGTGTTTTTTTGTCCCACGTATTTAGTAGGGGTTATAACGCTCGACATCGAGTCATATTTCAAGCGTGTAAATGTTTCTTCCAAAAGTATAAAGAGTTGCACGCCTAGCACGACTCCCAGCTAAATCGGACAATATACTGCTTTTGATCTACATAAAACAGACCTTTGTATCTACGTAATGAGATGATTTATACAGCGTTCAGTGGCACCGTCACTCACCCTAGATGGGTGAAATGACCACTCGGACGACGCAGTGCCTGGGACATTGTTTAGATGGAGTTAGTACCGAAAACCATGATGATGGAAGTGGTCAAGGAATACCTCTTAGAATTCCGAGCCTCCCAGTACTATACCAGCGATGGTCGGTGAATATAACCAGAAAATGAGACGAAATAACTTTAATTTAGCAGCTAATTCTAATTCAGAGGCTTTCATCTAGCGTTTTCCAGCCATTTCCTTTTTCGTGCCTAATTTTTTGTTGGTTGACGTGATTGCACTTTTCAGGATTACAATAGTGTTGAGCAGCGGCTAGGCTTGTGGCAACAAGGCTTTGTTATCGATATAGTATAACCCGTGCGGAATCAGAATGGGATAATACCTTTTGAAACTGAATCGAAAATGACAGTTCTCGAGTAGCGTCAGTAAAAAAATTGTTAGTCCTACGTTCTATCATAGGGTTATGAAATTGGAAATACACAAAAATGTTTAATGGTTTTAATCTAAAAGGATTCAATGTTATTGCATTAATTGAATAAAACGTGATAAAACTCGAGCAGACACCCACGCGCACAGAAAACACAAGCAAGTTTCGACTCGAGTTTGCCATAGACAACTAGAGTTTGCCGAAATGCTGACGCTACAGGACCGCGAGCTTCTCACTTCCAAAAGGTATTATCCCATTCTGATCCCGCACGGATTATAAAGGAATGCAAGCGAAGCATGAGACTGGGCTAGAGCGTACCTATGGGTTTATAAATCTGTCTTTTCCGCTCTACATACAAAATCATAGATACCCTCTAACACCGCCTTATGCTACGCTAGCAGTAGTCGGCCCTAATTGAAATGCGCCACTTCGTTTTCCATAATTTTTGTAGTTGGAGGTTCCAGAAGGACGTCACCAATATTAATTGAAGCTCTGGTTACTTAGGGTTCAGTAAATAAAACGACTGTTTAGGTATGCTTACATTATTATTATGATTCACGTCTATGCTTCAGAAGGGGTAAACAGAGGCATGGTTTGGCAGATATTCTCAGAATGTTACATGAAAAATTAGATTAGGTTCGCCTGCCAGCTTCCGTGCTTCGGAAGGCACGCTAAACCGTTGGCCCCGGTCGTTATTGATTGACCCTCTTATCTGAGCGCTGCCGTGCTTCGGAAGGCACGCTAAACCGTTGGTCCCGGTTGTTGTTGATTAATAACAATCTTTAAGCCAGGGGTGGCCACTACAGCCACCTAATACGATTACCTACCTACCTTCCTCTCAATCCTTTAAGAATCCCCTTCAGCTCTGCAGCCCTCTCGCTCGCACTTTTCAACATTTTAATTTATTGTAAGAGAATGATTCAACGTTGGGCGATGAAATATAGTTGCAGACACAGATAATTTTATTAAGCTATCGACATGTGGACTAACTTTTAATTTCATATTCCTAGTAATAAAAAAAATATCACGGAACTACTACTTTTAAACGAAGTTCCGCGATAGTTTTTTTATTGCTAGGAATATAAAATCAAAAGTTAGTCCACATGTCGATAGCTTAATTATCTGTGTCTGCAACTATATTTCATCGCCCAAAGTTGAATCATTCTCTTACAATAAATTAAAATGTTGAAAAGTGTGAGCGAGAGGGCTGCAGAGCTGAAGGGGATTCTTAACATCGATATCGACAAAATAAGTGACAGCGTCCCATCACTAGCACGACTGTGTTATGCTAAGCAAGCGGCAGTATCAGATCGCGGGGCGCACGCCCGTGTTCACATCGGGCTTACCCGAAAATTAAATGGCTTAACTTAACTTAACTTATGCGGAAATATGGTTTTTGAAGGCTTCAGAAAATTAAGTACCTACCTAACAAAATCAGGTTTTATGATCGAATTCGGAAGGCAAAGTTTTTTGTTCGAAAGTCCGTTATTGGCTTAATCTTATCTTTAGACAATATTGAGAAACTAATTTCAATATTTTTTGTTTTGGTTCAGTAGTTTGGATTTTACAACGTTTCAAAGATACGGTTTTATGACGTCACGCGACGGTCTGCATACTGTTGGCGGTCAATGCGGTCATAGGGACAAAACATTTTAGCGCATAAAAACAAAACTACTGGACCTAAATAAAAAATATTGAAATTAGTTTCTCAATATTGTCTAAAGATAAGATTAAGCCAATAACGGACTTTCGAACAAAAAACTTTGCCTTCTGAATTGCGCCAATCTCCTAAAAGCAGTATCTATGGACAAGTTGGTAGTTCCCATGGTCATAAAATGATCCCATGCTTTCAGAAAGGTACTTGACACTGAAAGGAGTTGCTTATTTCACCAATTCAAGCAAAGCAACTTTTTCTAATGGAGCAAGTGCCAAATCTCGAAAAAAGAAACATCAGCCGTTCTACACTAATATTCGATACTTACTGCACCAAATGTGTGTAGCAGCTTATTATTTTTTCGAGATTTCGCACTTGGTGTGAATCTGGGGGCAAATTCTCGGTAATCTCGCATTCGACACAATCATCTCGAAGCAAAAATCTCATTTTGCTGCAAATGTCACATCTTCTATTCTCACGAAGTCATCCTCGACATAAGGCACAAGCTTTCTGGGAGATGTTTGCCTTTTTCGCTCGACAAGATTCGAGTGGTCGGGAGCAGTCGAGATAGAAATGACACGACATTTTTCCTTCGAGATGTCTCGAATGCGGGATTTCCGAGAATTAGCCCCTTGACCATGTTTCCGAGAGCGAAGTTACCACATTACGAGCATAAGACGCTCCATACAAAAAATACAAAAAGGGAGACCTGTTTCCTCCCTGGATAATTATTTTAGAAAAAATATGTTTATGCCATTCAATCCATATTTACCTCTTCCATGTCCCTATGTTTTCTTTTTTTTTTCTTATTTTAATTATTTAAATAAATTTTATTAATGATTTATTAATATTAGAATGGGATAAACATATTTTTTCTAAAACAATTATCCAGGGAGGAAACAGGTCTCCCCTTTTGTATGGAGTTGAGGTTACCCGCGTTTCCCCATAACGCCAAGCGGAATAGCCCCCAATCTCCTAGCAGGGCGTCGCGTCGCATAATTTTAATAATTCAAAAATTATTCGCGTGCGGCGGCCAACACAATTTTTTACGTCACATTTTCGGATTTTCACGGTGATCGAGCATTCAGATAGCATTGATTTTCCACCGGCGCACGCACCGGCTCACTTAATTCGAGATTTACTACCGCATCATATTTTGATAAGTATTTTTAATTTGAATAAATTATGATTTAAGGCCCTTATCGCGCGTAATGGGCGGCCGATTATATGCGTGGTGGTTTCCATGCTGGGCAGTGGGCGGGTGACACGGTGGGCTAAGGCTGGGGACAAACCGAAACAAAAAATTGTGTATTTTTATGGCCTTACAATCTGAGATCCGAGCATGGCGACTCAGTTTCATTCATTGCCCAGAAAAAGTCTGCAGAAGTTTACACGGATTATTAAGGTCGATACCAATGATTTTTAAATATTTGAAAGTTCTACGCATTTGTGAATTTGTATAGTCATTTGTAGGTCAGTCAAATTAAAGAAAATCCAGGAATTAATTTCCAGAAAGCTGGATATCATTTTAATACCTTCATTTGGTCCTAAATGCGTGTAATCCGAGTTTGTACCGTCCCAGGAGGTGAGCTCAACTTTTGGGGGCCAAAAAACCGCGAAAGGGTATAGCAGGCTAAGGGAACAAGATTGGCCCACGAAAGCGATCTGGCAGATTTTTATGGTGGTGCACCGGTCTAAGCCAAGGTTACTGTGTGCCAAAAATTAGCCCTTGATCTTCTTTTGTTTTAGAGATATTGGACCTAATACCAAATCATCAAGGTATTTTTTAAAGGGTTGTAATTAAACAGACTTCTTTTTAATAGCATTATACGCCTCTAAAAATCTAAATTGCCTTCTAAATTACTAAGTCAGCCACAATCAACGCGCATCTAAATAATACTATCTAAGCCACTAGATACTTGTATGTAAGACACTCTAAATACAACTCAGCATCGTGGTTATTTTTTGGCATCTAAATTTGTAATATGCATTCAAGCAGTAAACTTCTAAAATATTAATATATGACACCAAAAAAATGTTCAATTAGCTTCTAGTTTTATAACTCAGTACCTACTCAGTACGTTTAAAATTTATCTCGACCTACATTAATTGATCGCCAAAATTTACCTAAAATTTCATCAAATAGTAAATTATGGCCACTAAAATACCCTGGAACTATTGAAGGGAAACAAAATGAAATACTTTTTTTTTTTTAATCAATTCTTGTACTTTGAAATACCATCATTTTACGTAAAGTAATTAAAATAAAGATATACTGCCGTCATAAGAAAAAAAGACGCAACTGACATTTTTTCCAAAATTAAGTTACATACATATTCGGAACGAGGAAAAAAAGGCGCACCTGCCTGTATTTTTTTAATTTCGATAGGAGCATTTTTCTGAAAGTAAAATGAGTAAAAAAAACGCAACTGATACGTAGTCATAAACATAGTGACTACTCGTCAGTACGTGAATCGAATGGCGCTCTCTGATTGGTGCAAATAGCTGGTCGCTGTCGAGTCCCAAATCGTATAGTGGCTTTTTTTCACAATAAAAGAATATGATGTATTAATTTACATGCCAAGTTATAATATATGAGGTAGTCTATTGAAGCTTGAATTATATTTTTTTGAGGAGCTTATGTTGAAGCTGTAAAACGTATAATGGTGATGAGTTGTAAAATCCGTGGCTGAGTTAGTAAATCAAGTTGCAATAGATAAATCAGTGGACAAGTTAAAATAATTGTTGAACTTTACTTGACGCTTTCTTTGGAATATTTAGTTGGCGATGTAAAAAAGACGAATTAGTTTATTAGAAGCTATCTTATTTTCCCGTGGCTTACTTATAAAATGAGAAGTTTGATCACGTGGCCAAAAAAAAACTTTGTGGCTTGACTTATAATTTCCCTTTTTTAAATTAGTATTTTAGGTAATCCACGCAAGCTAGAATAACCAAATAAAATCACGATGAATGAGGATAAAATAAACTATTAAATGCACATTTTTACGGAGGGCCCTACTATTAAACTTCAGTCAAAAAAACATAGTTATTTTGTTTTAGTACATTTTTTTTATACTTGCCGCGGAGGTATATCTCCCAAAAAAAAATCTAAATAAGCTATTAAAAACCTCTACAAGTGCATACAAAAACATTTTCAAAAATCGCGGTGCGTCATGTAAAAAATAAATCATTTGCAATGTGTTTTTTTATTGAAGTTTAATAGTAGGGCCCTCCGTAAAAATATGCATTTAATAGTTTATTTTATCCTCATTCATCGTGATTTTATTTGGTTATTCTAGCTTGCGTGGATTACCTAAAATATTAGTTTAAAAAATACCTTGATGATTTGGTATTATGTCAAATATCTCTTAAACAAAAGAAGATCGAGGGCTAATTTGTGGCACACAGTAACCTTGGCTTAAACCGGTGCACCACCATAAAAATCAGCCAGATCGCTTTCGTGGGCTAATCTTGTTCCCTTAGCCTGCTATACCCTTGCGCGGTTTATTGGCTCCCAAAAGTTAAGCTCACCTCCTGGGACGGTGCAAACTCGGATTACACGCATTTACGACCAAATGAAGGTATTAAAATGATATCCAGCTTTCTGGAAATTAATTCTTCAAAACGCTTTTTTTGAGTTTAATTTGCTTCGCCTACTCGCTAACGGGGAAGATACATTTCGGGAGGAAACCTGAGGGTCCGAAGAATAATAACCTCAACACGAACATCGGCAGTGGGTAGATAGATACGCCGTGGGAAGCTATTATTATTAAATTCTTTATTGCACAAAATTAAATACAATAATGGTGTACAAAGGCGTACTTAATGCTAGATAGCATTTTCTGCCAGTCAACCTTTGGTGTTGTAGAAAGAATATGAGAAGGGTAGTGCGCAATAAAATTACATAAACTATTTATAATAAGTTAACTACTTATTGATAGAGAGGGGGGAGGATTACATTACTTACATATTTAATAAAATAAACCTAAGCTACATATCTTAATGTTTCAACATCATCATCAGCCCATCTTTCCTACTGCTTTAGGCCTTTTCCACCTCGCACCATCTCTCCCTCGCCATCCACGGACCCTCCGCCGACAAAACGACTATCGGTCCGACTCATCCAAAACGAGCTTAAGAAATATTTTCGTCTCACTAGGTACCCAATTTCATGACGATCCGACCAACAATACTCAAGTTATTCCTGAACAAACATACATACCTACATTTAAACGCCGGATTGTTCCAATAGACTCGGAGAACTTCTCTCGCTTCGCTCGCTCATTCAAATAATATCCCAGGCCAAAGCTCGGCAACCTTTTCAGACGAAAAGGCCAAAAATGAATTTTTCAATATTTGTTACTTTTTAAATAGCTACAAAAAAAAAACCGTTTAATATTATAGAATTTGTTAAGAAATAAAAAATTCACCGATTTCACCCTTAGCTTCCTTGATAGTAATTCACATTGTCAATAACACAAATACGCCCGAAAATTTACCGAATTAGCCCATAACTTTCTTCTCTACAAGACTTCTCAGTTATGTTAAGTTTTTGAAGATGAAGAGCCGCAACTTTCATCAAAAGAGCCGCATTGCGGCTCGCGAGCCGCAGGTTGCCGACCCCTGTCCCAGGCACATCAGCGTCGGCGCGGTCACTTCTTTAAACTAAACTCCAAATTAAATGTGTAGCCAGCCTTAACCACAGGCTTCGTAGTGTCGTGCTGGGGCAAGACTTCGCGATAAAGATGTCACGGCCTTAAATTTCAGCCTTGGTTTCCGTGATCTGAGTCTGAGATAGGGAGTAGTTTTTATTTTCGCTTATGAAATGGAAATATTCCCTTTTGTTGGTCAGACTTATCGGGGGTTGAGTGATAGAGTTATTTGAGTTTCATGTTTTTGTTTTCAGCGGGGAGCCCCCCCCCCCCCCATTGATAGGGGGGTAAATCCCCCCCTCTCCCCCTATATAAGAAGAATAAGACTAGTTTGGGTCCCTTTTTAAGTAATGTTACGTAATAATATACTTTTAACAGGGTCACTAAGATGAACTAAGAAATGAGACTAGGGTAGAGGCGCCTAAAGTCAGCCACCCCCCAGTATCGGCCATTGCGGGTTTAAAGTTCAATAACTAGTGTTTAAGTAGCGTTAGATGCTTCGCCATGATGTTTTTCATCCCTTTTTCCTCGATTTAGACGTAATAAAATTCGACCTTTAAATACGTGCCCAGCAAAATGCCTAAATACGAATTTATTGTTTCAGATTCAGCATCAAGATGCCACATACTGGTAAGTCACATTTGGTGCATTTTTTTGCGTAGGTATTCTATCAAAAGTGGACATAATTATGGGCTTCGATACACCACTTTCTATCCCACTCTTAGTAAAAACTGAGCAATAGAGAGAGACTGCATTCCGCACTACCGAACTCGATAGAGTCCTCTGCACTAGACGTGCTAAAAACTGCTACCTAAAAGCTAAAATCATTGGACGTTTCAACAGATTTGTCTATACTACTACAGGCAACCAAAGTATGGAATTTAGTCAATGGAGTCAAATCATTCCGATTACGGAGCGCCAAAGGTCAAATCATTGCAGAAACAAAACGGTCGTTCGGTACCCTTTGAAGACGAACCTTATTAGCTATTTAATTTGGTAGCTAGATTAACCTCCGATGCAGCAGGCGATTAGCATGATAATCTCCAAATTATGACGAAACGAGCCCAGCCATAAAAACACATTTATGACGGACAACTTGTATGATAGAAATCGATTTTAATACAATAAAGACCATTCGGGTTTTTATCCGACTGCGTAAGCAAGGAAGAACGCTTTTCGCCCGTATGGATAATGTTATATTTTTTTATGCCTGCAGCTTCTAGCTAAACTGCTCGACTGATTTTGACGAATGAGACGTCAAATTAAAGGTGTTATTGTCATAATAGCTGGAGAACAGCCTTGAATTTGTGCTTTAAAAACGACTCATTGGTGGAGCGCCGGATTTTTTAACCATAAAATAAATCTTTAAATATTACTCTAGTATTTTTATATTAATTTAAAGGTTTCACTCACTTGTATTATTTGTCGGTATAGCCGACATGTTTCGACCTCGACCGGAAGTCTTAATCATGGAGGAGGGACAGACGACGCGTTGATCGCGGCGTTCATCCGCTCACAGCGGGCTCGTGCTTACGAAAGTTTAAGTTGTAAGTTGTAAAAAGTTACCCAGTAAAACGTGATTAAAATAAAAATAAACTAAAAGTTTTTGTTAGTCGGGTTATTTTGAAATTAAAAAACTTCAACTTCGTTTTATATGTGAAAATATCGCGTTTAATTATGTAAAGTATGGCCGAGTCGCGGGTGGGCGCCGATACGATACGGATCCCGAGTTATCTCCATACAAGATTCGGTTTTTAATTTCCTTAATTACCGTTAATGGCACCTAGATGTGGCGGCCACCATTAGGCGTAGCGGAGGTCCAGTGGCTGGACTTCCTACTCGCTAGTTCGTGCTTATTGATGGCTTCCGTGCTACTGTAAATAATGGATACTAAATAATGAATAGTATCGACGACGAAGAAGATCATGGCCCAGCTACGTGTGGGCGGGTGGGCGCGCCACTGCGTCCGCCCGCGCCCCCACCACCCCCCGCACCGCAGCTCTCGGCGCGCGCGCAGCGGCTACTCAAACGCAGTTCAAGACTAGCCGCGGCGTCGCGAGGGCCGTCTGGTTCTCCATGAAGAAGGTCTCCGAATGAGAACCGAAACTAGTCGGCTACACCGACAAGTTACTAGTGAATAAAACCGTGATTTAATAGAAAAATCTGCAGTGCTCACGAAAGTTTAAGTTAAAAAATGGATACTAAGGATATTCTGGCCAAATCAGCAACGTAGAACTGTGGGGAAGACCGAGTCAAAAACAAATAGACGAAGAAATAAAGTTGCGATAGTGGCGTTGGATAGGGTCATATAAGACCCGAAAACCACCCCTCCAAAATAGCACTTAAATGGTATCCAACTGGAATATGGAAGAGAGGACGCCCTAAAACTACCTTTCGTCGATCAGTGAAACAGGAGGCTAACAGTCTCGGGATGAGCGTAACTGAGCTTGAGATGAAGGCGCAAAATCGGCCAGAATGGAGCCCCCTATGATTAGGGATAACAAATGGGCAAAATTGAAGGGAAAGGGCGTGCTGGTAGAAGAAGAAAGTCTGAAACATAATGGCGAAGACGGAGATAGCCAGTGTTGAACACCTATTTCGCTTGGCAAGAAACAGAAAGGAATATGAAAAGCTGATAGCCAACCTCCAATAAAATAATTGACTTTGTAGAAATTGTCGGCCTTTGGCCTTTTCATATGCGCAATGAGATGATTTATGCAGCGTCCAGTGGCACCTTCACTCACATTAGATGGGTGAAGTGACCACTGGGAGTATTTAGTGCCTGGGACATGTATTGATGGAGAGGACTTGCCCGGCACTAATCAGCTTAGTTGGCCTAGCCCAGGGATCGGCAACCTTTTGAGACTAAAGGGCCAACGTTTCCATTTTTGTAAGTTTCCAGTTTAGCCCCTTAAAATGTTTTTTTCAATATCATTAGCTTTTTTATTTCATATTGACAGTAATTCACCGATACTTCCCTTAATTTTCATGATGGAGATTCCCTTTGATATAAACTAGTGGTTAGCCCCGAACTGTGAACTCGCGACCCCATATAAACTTAACAACCCCATATCTCGGCAACCCCTCGACCGATTTGGCTCATGTTTTTCTTTTAATTTCTTTTACCCGCCTACCAAATTTCATAACGATCCGACCAAATTTACTCAAGTTTTCGTCGAACGAACATACAAACGTTCCAGTAGGCTGGGAGAACTTCGCTCGCTCGTTCAATAAGCAAACCCGCGGCGCGCAGCGCGCTAGAATAATCGCCGATTTTACTCGTATTTTGGGAGGGAACATGACCCCCGAATAATAATTTATAGCTCTCCATGTATTACACTTATTATGAACTAAAGAGCCGCATGTGGCTCGCGAGCCGCAGTTTGCCAACCCCTGGCCTAGCCTACAGGAAAGACAAGGTCAACCAACTGTACCTCCAAGAGCGAACAGTTTTAAACAGGGTGACTTCTCGGAATCGGTTATGATTTCAATGCGTGAGGTAAATGATAAAGGCCTCGCCATGACAACTTCTTCGCTCCGTCCGTAGCGTAATCAAAATAAATGTTGCAGTTGCATTGGCCAAATATATTTAAGGCACAATAGTAAGCACGACTAGCGCCGCTAATGAAAAATGCCACTTTTGGCGATAAATGATTGGTCGCCGATTGAGGAACCGTGAGTTTGACTACCGCTCCGGGGCATATCTGATGCAGAGGATCTCCCTGGCGGTTCAGCGTGGTAACGCTGCTAGCGTCATGGGGACCTTTGGATCGGATGTGGCCCGGGGGTTGTTTATTTGAGTAGGTATTGGCTTATTGTTATTTTTTTTTTTTTTTTTTTGTGTTTTATTATTGACTTTTTTTTTTTTTTTCTTTTTTCGACGAAGCATAATGTAAATTTTAATGTAATTATGAAATTTGGTGCATGATTTTTAATAAATAGTTTTCGTGGAAATGATTGCATTCGTAGGTTCTAGGATCTGGAATCCAAACCTTAGGTCCTATCGCGTTGAGATTTTGCAGGAGAGATTTTAGCAAAAAAGAAGATATGAAGATATCCAAAAAGAAGATATAATTTTTTCCCATTGGCGGCGCTCTAGTTGTGTCTGATTATAAGTAAAAAACGGGGTTCTGTAGGAAAGATGAGATTTTTATAAGACACTTGAGGTTAACTGACTTAAACATCAAATTTAAAAAGACATAATAATTAATTTGAATTTGGGATACACAATTCAATATTGCTAAACATAAACTTTTCGGACTAAAGCTCACTAAAGCAGCCCTCAAATAATCAAATAATCAAGCAGATGCCTTGCTGCAAGAAAATACCTCATATGGATTATTTTTAACTTAATTTCCACTAACAAATAATAATAATTTATTTATTTTTGGCAACATTTAATAAATACCTTAAATCTAAACAATACATATTTATAAATAATTTAAAAACCGGCCAAGTGCGAGTCGGACTACCGTTATCTATAAGAATGGCAAAAAAATCACGTATGTTGTATGGGAGCCCCCTTAAATATTTATTTTATTTTTGTTTTATAGTTTAGCACCCTTTGGGTATAAAACCCTAAAAAAATATAAAAAAAGCTCACCGCACGCATTTCACCAAAACCGACACGGAAAAACTGTCACATGTTTCTGAATCGGTCCGGCTGTATCACCGAATCATCCACTCACTAATCTATTCCGCTCCGATAAATATTTTCGTTTACTTATCTATAAACGCCTCGCCGCCTCCATGCCTCGTTGCCCCGAATGCCTCGATGCCTCGGACGGAACAAGTGACGAGCCTTTGACGCCGAATTAACTTATTGGCTGTGAGGTTGGCACAATGTGGATAGGCCTTAATTTTTCATACTTGTTTTTTTCCGTTCGCTAACCTGGGATGTTATAGGTGCTCGGCAAGCTCTATTTTTATTTGTCAGTAAAGAAACGTGAATGAAAGGGTAGTTTAGCATAACTTCTCTTCTTCATGCTATATCTTAAATTGGTTACCTAAATTTTTGCTTTGTTTGGTTGCACATTGTGCACAAGGCAGAACGTAGACCCTTACACGCACTCTACTCGGTTACGTTACATGTGACTTTACTACAAAAGTAAAGTCACATGTAACGTATTCATGTAATTTTCGTGTGTACCTGTGTTTGAGGTTGATGTTGTATTATACTTTTGTAACGTTTGTATTTAATTCGGGAATGTAGTATACCATCGAAAGGTATGTAGAGTTTGTGCTACGCATACATTTTTGCCACTTTTCCTGCATCAAGCTTTTTTTTATCAAATCAAGCGTTAATAATGTAAGTCCAAAACACAAAACTGGCTAGCGTAGACAAAAATAAATAATCTAACAGTATATTAATAAGCCGCCGTATCCACCAACGTCTCATCTTGTCTATTAAAATCAGTTCTGATTAAATCAAATCGATCCGAGTGATCAGATTCGATTTTCTAGTCCACTGTTTAACAACTTTGTCACAATTCGAGTCGTAAACTCTTCTAAAACAACTTTTCTATTGATTATTATGGTCACTCTTGAATATTTAAGGAATGATAAATTTAACAGGCGAACTGTGTGGTCTCAAACTGTTTAGAATAATTATAGTTTGCTAATGGCGGAAAGAATAAATACTCTCGTCCTTTCCTTTAGATTAAATTTTGAAATAGATTAAGTCTAGTCCTACTTTACGCAAATCGCTAATTAGAATCGAATCCAAAATTAAGCAAATCTTAAGATAAAGCCTCCGATTGGATATTTAAAGCTTTCGCATTGCCATGCTTCTAAAGGAGATTAAGATACATAGATACGTTACGTCCTTTTTATTATTTAGATCTTCTAGTTTTACAGGAGTAATAGTAAAGTTTATAATTTTTAAGGCTAAAACTGTTTACAGATTAATAATTGTGTCCCCACTCTATGCTAGGCCTGTGTCATGGGCAACCTTATACAGGTGGCGTTTTGTTACATTTCTGTTGTTTTCTATAAGTATTTTATCATAAATGTTGTATTTGTAAATGACTTAACAAACTAAGGCCTTTGCATCTACGTAATGAGATACAGCGTCCAGTGGCACCTTCACTCACACTAGATGGATGAAGAGACCACTCGGCGCTGCAGTGCCTGGGACATTGTAATTGTCAATGACTTAACAAGGAAGAATAAAAAGTTGAGAAACGGTGGGTTTTAATAGAAACGATATGTTAACTCTTGATCACCATTTCCTAACAACTTTCCTAAAAGGGCACCACATAATCTGGCGCCTCCACGCTTCCTCGCTCATCATGTTCTGTGGCAGCTCTTCAGCTGGCACTATCTTGGTGACACGAGGCTTCTCGAACCTCAGGTCTTCGAGGGAAATGTGGTTAGGTGTCCAGGCTAATCGAAGGCCAGTTCCTGGTAAAAAGGGGGAAAGAAAATTATTAAATATAATCTTCTCTTTATTTTTATTTAATTATTTTATAAGCTTCTCTTCTCTACCTAATAGGTTAGGTTATCGTATGAGGTAGTGGCCATCCCTGGTGTCAGAGTTTGGCAGGATATGATTCTCATTTAACGGCTCTTTTTTGGCAAAAAACGCATCCAAAGAGAAGATTTTCTTTTCTCATTTCTCTACATGAGTAATCTCTACAAAGTATAAAACAAAGTCGCTTCCCATGTCTATCACTCTGTACGCTTATATCTTTTAGACTACGCATCAGATAATGATGCAGTTTTCAACGATATTTAGATATTTTTTCATGGAAGGTTTTCTAAATTGCACCCGTGTGCGAAGCTAAGGTTGGGTCGTTCTCATTTCTCTACATAAGTAATCTCTACAAAGTATAAAACAAAGTCGCTTCCTATGTCTATCACTCTGTACGCTTATAAATATCTTTTAGACTACGCATCGGATCATGATGCAGTTTTCAACGATATTTATATATTTTTTCATAGAAGTTTTTCTAAATTGCACTCCTGTGCTAAGCTGAGGCGGGTCGCTAGTGTTTTTAAAAAAAGTCTTTATTTTTATTATTTATTATTTAAGTATTGAGATTCAACGTAGAGTCACGCTAGCAAAGGAACGTAATGCTTTCCTAGAATACGCACGTGTTTAAGAAATAAAAAAACGTATGGATACATCAATTAATCCATCAATCTATCCATTTCCTCTAGCATTCGTCGATACCGTTTCATGATAGATTCGCCCAATGTATTGTGCCCAGGTTAGTCATTCCAAAGTTCATCGGGTTGATCGGACGAAAGACTCCCTTTGTCCACAAAAATCCGTTTAAAAGATCCATTGATGGATTTTTGTCGAAGACTTGGTAAATTTTATAGGATTGAGCGACTTTGTCTTCAGGGAATTCCCAAACTTACGGTCAAGGTTCTTATAAATATCAGAATGAAAGGTTCCCAAAGTAAAGATTTTCATATTTTCAACTGCTGCTTTATATTCTTCACAGCGGCATCTATCCATTGGTAATTACAAAATAAGTAATCTCTAAAATATTGTGTACAATCCTGCAAAAAAATACGTTGTGCCAGTTGACAATGTGTCAACTTTAGGGTCTTTAGGAATGCGGTTATGACCAATGAGGTTGTTTGCAATCACACAAATCTATAGATGAGTGTTAGACTGTCATTGGATGAGTGGTTCGATAGCCGTGACTTAGAGAAGACGTCAGTTTGACGCTGTCAGTATGAAACGTCCAATAACATCAATAGCGCGAAAACTATCCACTAATGACGGAGTTTCTTGTTTTCTTATTGGTTTAAAATATTGTTATAATCCGTGCGGAATCAGAATGGGATAATACCTTTTGGAACGGAACCGAAAATGACAGTTCTCGAGTAGCTTCAGTAAAAAAAAATTTAGTTCAACGTTCTATCATAGGGTTATGAAATTGGAAATACACAAAAATGTTTAATGTTTGTAATCTAAAAGGATTCAATATTATTGCATTAATTGAATAAAACGTGATAAAACTCGAGCAGACACCCACGCGCACAGAAAACACAAGCAAGTTTCGACGCAAATTTGCCATAGACAACTAGAGTTTGCCGAAATGCTGACGCTACAGGACCGCGAGCTTCTCAGTTCCAAAAGGTATTATCCCATTCTGATCCCGCACGGATTATAACAAAGCTGTCTGCACGAGTAGATGCGTGTGCCGATTTTAGAGGATGGATCCGCTTGAAGAAATGCTTCCATGTTTTTTTCGTTCGCCGGACCGGGCGTCATCGGGGCGGCGGAAAGAGGTGCGGGAGGTGCGGGAGGTGCGGGAGGTGCGGGAGGTGCGGGAGGTGCGGGAGGTGCGGGAGGTGCGGGAGGTGCGGGAGGTGCGGGAGGTGCGGGAGGTGCGGGAGGTGCGGGAGGTGCGGGAGGCGCGGTCAAGTCTCTTATCTCTTCCTTCATGGCACGTATAATCCGTGCGGGATCAGAATGGGATAATACCTTTTGGAACTGTAACGCTCGCGGTCCTGTAGCGTCAGCATTTCGGCAAACTCTAGTTGTCTATGGCAAACTCACGTCGAAACTTGCTTGTGTTTTCTGTGCGCGTGGGTGTCTGCTCGAGTTTTATCACGTTTTATTCAATTAATGCAATAACATTGAATCCTTTTAGATTACAACCATTAAACATTTTTGTGTATTTCCAATTTCATAACCCTATGATAGAACGTAGAACTAAAAACTTTTTACTGACGCTATTCGAGAACTGTCATTTTCGATTCAGTTCCAAAAGGTATTATCCCATTCTGATTCCGCACGGATTTTTAACATAGCTTCTGCCACCGGCGGCGTAGTAAAATCAAGTCGCAGGCAGTAAACCGGCCATAACCCGCGCGATATACGAGCGATACACTTACTCGCACAATATTAAAGGGCGAAAAAACACCGATTTTACTGCCGATTGTAAAACTGGGAGCATATTAGCGGACGCAACGGTGTGGCGCGGAACTTATGCCATAAAACGCGATGCCGCTGGTTAGGATGGCACAGCTGTTGCGCTTTGTGATTTGCTCGCTTCACACTTTGACGCAATAATGACGTTGCAAATTAGTTAATTAGCTAAATACCTATTGAATCCCCTTTTAGGGAAGAGTTTTTTTAAGGCACAAATAGTAGGCACAACTAGTGCCGCCAATGAAAAAAAAACATATTTTCTTGTTTTTAGGCGTTTTTAGGACTAAAGGTTTGGATTCAAGATGCTAGAACCTACAAATGCAATCATTTATCGCCAAAAGTGTTTTTTTTTCCATTGGCGGCGCTAGTTGTGCCTACTATTTGTGCCTTAAACATGTTTCATCAAAATCGGTTCAGCCGTTTATGAGATATTCAAATGTCTGGGGTTTCTTTTATTATTTTGATTACTATTTTGGGCTCGGTCAACATATTTTGCGGGTCCTGTCTACGTGAGCCATCTTCGCGTCTACGTTTTGAGTTACGTCGCCGTTTTGGCAGTGTTTCGTACTCTAGCTGTTCTTTTCTCACCTGTTGTGTAGAGCAGGGTATAGGTGTGGTGTGCGACATAATGTACTAAGTAACGTTTTATCTCGAACATCATACTCTTTTGAATTAACGATTATTAAAATTGGCTAAATCGGCCGCGCCCTGGGAGGCGACACTTTATTATAATAATCTCCATGACTCACAGGGAAAAAAATAAAAGTGGTTATACTGAAAGCGTCTCTTGTCTTTCCTGTGGGTTAGAACGACTAATAAGGACTGTAGATATAGGTGCTGGGCAAGCTACTGAGATCCGTTCTCTCTGAGACAAAAGAGAAGGGAGGGAGCAACTTGGCCAGAGCTGCCCTCCCTAGCCATGAACAGAGATAGATGGAAAGCCCTTGTGTCAGCCCCAGACTCCACGGAGGAGTAAAGGGATCTAAGAAGAAGAAGAAGAAGTTATTCCAACTAAACATGGCACTGCTCACATCTAGTGTGTGCGATACTTCACACATCTAGTGCGAGTAATTCATCTGAGCAATCTTTCTCGCAAGTCGTTCTTTCTCGTAAGAAGTTGTTCCTACCTGCTGATAGGTGTAGGGCATCGAAGACTGTGGTGTTGAGTGTTGATCTTTCTAGTCGATTTACCTTTGGAGGACGCGAAAAACTAAATTAACTAAGGCGGAGTAAATAGCTAAGAAATAAAGCCTCCAATGTGTCTTTTGGGTGGTCACCACTAATATCAGTGTGCATCGTTCTTTGCCTTTTACGACCAGTGAGACCAAATGAGATTTTATCAGCGCGCTGTTCATATAAACGATCTTCCTCGGGTGGATTCTCCACATTGGTAGCGGCACTCTGGGTGCTTTGTTCCGTAAATGACACTTACCCCAGATTTCTACTCCGTGCAATTTTAGTGGTTTTAAAGCCGAAGGTATTTTGTTGCACTGGTAAATCTGAGCCAAATTACAAAATTTCATTCCAAAACGCGCGAAAATAAAATTCACTTCTCCATACAAATGGTGTCGATTTGCGATAGCCGTTTGTACTGGGAAGTGTTTTTTTTTTCGCTCGTTTTGAAGTAATATTTTGGAATTTGGCTCTGAATCACGAGTGCAACTAAATACCTTCGGCTTTAAAACCACTAAAATTGCACGGTGTATACACTAACGGGCTATTAATGAACTGTTAAGAGCTGTTAGTTTTCAAAAGCGCATACAATAAGCAACTTAAATAAACCTTATTAAGGTTTCAGCTGAATTAAATTTGTATCAAGTTATAAATTTAAATACATTGAATAAATAAATTAAAAAAAAAACTTACAGCCCTTACCTAAACAATCGATAGATTTAGTGGATACTTATGGATGCAATAAAATATTTTGCATTGAGTATTTTTTATTTTTTTATTTTTACTTAGCCTCAGTCTTGGTGTCCCACTGCTGGGCAAAGGCCTCCCCCACTTCAGTCCAGACTTTTCGGTCCTGGGCCACCTCAGACCACTCCGGCATGTATTTGTCGAGATCGTCTCGCCAGCGTCTTCGCGGCCTACCTCGACTTCGATGTCCATCTGCTGGCACCCATTCCGTGGCGATTCTTGCCCACCTATCCGGGTGCATGCGGCTGATATATCCGGCCCAGCTCCACTTTAACTTTGCTGTTTGGACCCCTACGTCGGCTATGCGCGTCTTGGAGCGCAGTGTGGTATTTCGGACATGATCTGTCCTCTTGACGCCGAGTATACTGCGCTCCATTGCTCTCTGCCAAATGTTGAGTTTTGCATTGAGTATTGGGAGCGAAATATTGCTACACACATAACTGATGTTGTCTGCATATCAGCTAAATTGTGACTATAAGAGGTCAATTCTCGGCAATTTCGACAAATTTTGTGTTCTATATTTTCGAAAAAAAATGGTCCATAGATCTCACAAAATTGCACCTACTGGAATATGTCAAATCGCATTCGTGCAAATATAGGTTAGTGTCAAATTATACTTTCAGAAGAGATTCCCTATAGTTTTTATACCACGTTCTCGGCAAGAATATGATGTTTCGGTGATTTTATCGCTGACTACCAACAGTCGTTTTAGATTTAAAGAATCTGTGCAGTTTCTTTTCTTTATGTTACGGCATTAACTTCGGCTACTATATTTCTTATTAGCTACTGTATTTTTTTTATTATCAATTAAAATTTTAATAATTGGTAATCATTTGCTTTACAAGTAAAGGGTCTATAAGTATACGTCAACCCATGCGCAATATGACTTCTCGGCGTTACACTTCCATATTGCGCGCTAAAATATTTTCCAAAATTAATACCTAATAAATATTTCCCACCCATAATTTATGGAAAAAGTACATTGTTTTGGTGTCGGCGGTCTTTGAACACCCTGTGAAGGCTGACGATGTTGGTGATCGAATCGCGGGTCTTAAGGCTTTAATAAGGGCTAACTAGCGCCACCAATGGAAAAAAAATCATGGCTTTTTTCATAACCCCCTTTTTGAAAAAGTTAAACAACAGAGTTTTCTATATTACTAATAGCAATTTTTAGAACCATCAGCCCAGAGCCGAGACCCAGGAATCTAGGCTACAATTTAACTTTTGGCAGAAACGGCCGTTTTTGGCATAAACGAAATTGTAGCCTAGGTTGTTGTTCCTAGATTGCAGGTTGTAGGTTCTAAAAATTGCTATTAGTAATATAGAAAACTCTGTTGTTTAACTTATTCAAAAAGGGGGCTATAAAAAAGCCATGATTTATATATCATTGGTGGCGCTAGTTAGCCCTTATTAAAGCCTTAAGTGGAAATGGGCAGGACACCTGGCGAGGTGGGAGGATGGCCGGTGGACAAGGGCATTGACAGAGTGGCGGTCAAGAGTTGGACGGCGGTCGGTAGGAAGACCAGCAGCTCAATGGACGGACGACATCGTTGTGGTGGCGGAGGGTCCATGGATGCGGATGGCGAGGGACCGTGAGAGGTGGCGCGAGGGGAAAAAGGCCTATACCCAGCAGTAGTCAGAGGTAGGCATGGTGATGATGTAGCATGAAAAAATAAACTTTGCAGTACCTGTACCTGGTTTCTGTATTTTAATGAAGACATAATTCATAAAATCGTAACGCAGGCTGTAAACTGAAAATATTTCCGTTTCTTACAGGCCTGTGGTTATAGAAAATATCTAAATTAGGAGCGACCGTTCTCCCCTGTCGTTTGATTTTAAACCCCAATCACCATTAACACAGTCGGTTTCCGATTGCTAAGAAATCAACGATTACCGGCCTCCCGCCATCAAAGAGAGGAATCGTAAAGCATTGAAAGTAATTTGCACGGGTTGTTCCACTACGGTTCGTTACGGTGAACATAATAGAATAATTGATTTGTCAAACAAAGGTGATTTATAAACAGATGGTCAAAATAAGATGTTTGTGTGTGTGGTGTCTTTCTACTATCATTCCAAATAATATTCGTTAGGTATAGTATTTTCCGTCATTCCATCATCCTATTATAGCTGGAGAGCTGCTGACCATTTGACTCATTTTATCGTACAATGCTGGGAGTTTGATTTCGCTGAGTCTGGGAAAAATTGTTTTTTGGCCGGTCGCGGTTGAAAGTACGATTTAATTGACTTTGTTAGTTCTACCAACTCCCAGCCTTGTACGATAAAATAAGTTGAAGAGACAGACAGACACACATAGCGGTCTAACTTATGACACCCCTCTTTTTATATCGGGGGTTAAAAATAGTGTACGCAAGTATGTAAGTTCAGTTCAGTGGCAGCGGTCTGGAGTTTTTGTAAATAATTTAGTTTTATTTTAGGTTCATTTTAGAGTTTAGATTTACTGTAGATTTTATTATATTATAATGTAGCTTAATAATAAAATTAATATTAAATTAAAAAAAACTAACATAAAAAAAAGATATAAGTTCCTCACTAAACTCTCAATCGATCATAGGAATACTTTTGTTCAGACGATCTTTATATGAAAGCAGTATGTTCTGCCGTTTATGAGATATTCTAATTTGAAGCTAAAATGTCGGGGGTATTTGAAATTTTTAATTTAGTTCGTATGCTAACAAAACGTCTTTCCTAAAACCTCAGATAGTCATAACAGAACTGCTCAAAGCCGATTATAGCGGTGTACTCTGCTCTGTAGAGTATACAGACCACTGGAGCAAAATAAACAGCTCAAAAATATGGTGAACAGCCTATAGGCCCATAATTTACGCATCAGATCGGAGGGACCCGCTTGCATGCGCATGCTCTTAAACGAAGCGGCGGTTTTGTGCCAGAATGGCCGTGAAATAGCTCAGCGGGTGCGGTACTTGGCACCTCACAGAAAGAGTTATAAACTCGAATTGCGCGCGCGCAAATTAGGCACCAAATTTTATTGCCGCAAGGGTATAAATTGCTTGCGCTCGCCGGCTGGTTTTATGGCCTCCCGACTCAAGTGTGCGGGGTTTACAGTAGCTGTTAAAAGAAGATCGGGGTTTAGCTGATTGGAGTTGGCGGTGTGATGTCGGGCTTTGTCGCGCTGAGTCGGCATGGATGCTGTGAGCAGATTGCGTCCTAAAGGGGAGATTAGATTTGGTGTCAGTCTTGTAAGAATGTTGGTGTATCAGTCTTGCCCTTCGTGGTTGTGCTATGCGCAGCCGAGTTGGTACATCTCCTTACAGATAAACAGCGTTATTGAACTTTCGTTTCAAGCGTTACTTAAACTATCCTCCCTAAGTCGGGTGTCACTAACCAAAACAACACCCTGTACGTAGCTAAATAAACTAAACTAAAGATACAGTTAAATTTCACTCCGGAAACCTCACGCTTGTAAAGCAACAGGGTTAGATAAAAAAGGCATTCGTATTGAACAAAACAGTTAATTGAAAAAGTAGAGACCCAAAGCGCACCTGTAAATCCTGATGACCTCACCCTGTATATTGTCAACGTAACGGAATCATTAACTCCATTCCAGTCGAAGAAAGAGAACACATTTCCAAATGACATGTTACATAATTTGCAGTCGACAACGGGACTCACCTGCCCCCATTCTGGTCCCTAATATTTATTTGATTGCCAAATTCACATCCCATTTGCCTACCTGAGGGTTGGACTGAGTTGATTGGTGCAGAAGGTTCGGTTTGACTTTGCGCTCATCAAATTCATACCTGTAGGCCTGTAGCTGCGGAAATTCGAAAAAAGGGTCTCTTCATAGACAAAGGCCCGGTTTCTGAATTGAGAATTTTGCTAAGCAAATACTTAACTATCGTTCTGTCACGCTCTTTTGTGAGAAATCTACAGAGACAGGACGATACTTACCCATTTGCTTAGCGAATTTCTCAATCGGCAGAAAGAGACAGATAGATAGACCGCCATCAAAGTGAGGATCAACCGGCCACTAATGGTTCTAAGTTTTTCCCTTTTGATACCTACGGAACCCAAAAATTAGGTATTCTTCAATACCTATACCTTGTGACTATGTACGCTTTTTTTTCTTTTTTTTTATGCTTTACGTTTTCCAAATACGAAACCACAATGGCCCGTTTTCAAGTGACAGTTAAAAGCTGAATGTAAAGCACTTGGTAGATGGCGCTCATAGGTTTGGCCATACAAGAACCGGGATGTGGCTGTCAAATTTCGATTACACAGATTAATAATAGGTATCTTCAGAAAAAAGCGAAATTTGACAGCCGTGAAAACGGCTCATTAAGACTGTTGATTAACCAACAACACACGGGACCAACGGTTGAAGCACGGAAGTGCTTAGATATTATTACCACTCCATATCCATAGAATGACCGCCCCCGATGTTGAATGGCTAGCTTATGAGCGCTTCATTCCGTTCGTAGGCAAAGTGATTATTCTGTTCGAATCTAGGCTCGTGTCTCCTGTGAACAACAGTCCAACAAGCAATTATGCATGCCACAAAGAAAAAAGTCGTATTTACTTTTTTCCTTTCTCCAAGAGATCTACTTTGTGATATGACGAAGTAGATATAACGTATTGAACTGACGGGACTTTAAAAGGTAGTTTCGGGGGTCGATTTATCGTTTGTGTTGTTTTAATTAGGGAATTATGTTGTATCCTGACATTTTATTGTATCTTGACGTTTTAGAATTGTTTCTGAGGTCGTTTATTACATTTTCCATATTCGGAGGACTGTTTTTTATTCACTCAGCATCAGAAAAATAACACCTTTTGAAAAAACTACTTTAAAAAACTTTCATTTACTTATTCAAATTAATTAAATTGTGAGTGAAGAGTATATATGAAACTAGTTTCTGCCCGCCACTTTCTTCACGTTATTTTGTGATTCAGAAAAAAAAACCCTTGCCAACGGAACACATAATCGGCTAAATTATTTGCTTAGCTTCAATATTTAAAAAATCCGTGAAAATTTTTAATCTCCCGCCACGATGCTATCGTCCAACCTTAAGGTGAAAACCTAGGCATAACTAGCGCCGCCAATGGAAAGAAAACATATCTTCTTTTTGGGTGCGTTTTTTGCTAAAAACGAAACCCTTCTTCCACTTTGGTAACTATGGTTTTGTAACCAGTTACCAAAGAAGACGTCACAGGTACGGTCGGCCACACTCTAGGATAACCCCTGGCAGCTCTTACCGCGCGCGGCATAAGGGCGCCAATCGAACAAAAAGGGGTATCCTAACGTATGGCCGACTGTACTCAACGCGAGGCTTAACAATTTTTAGGGCCTAAGGTTTAGATTCCAGAATTGGGTACGCAAAGTTTTTTGTTCGAAAGTCCGTTATTGGCTTAAACTTATCTTTAGACAATATTGAGAAACTAATTTCAATATTTTTTATTTTGGTCCAGTAGTTTTGTTTTTATGCGCTAAAATGTTTGGTTCCTATGACCGCCAACAGTATGCAGACCGTCGCGTGAAGGTCATAAAATCCGTATCTTTGAAACGTTGTAAAATCCAAACTACTGAACCAAAATAAAAAATATTGAAATTAGTTTGTCAATATTGTCTAAAGATAAGATTAAGCTAATAACGGACTTTCGAACAAAAAACTTTGCGTACCGAATTCCAGATTCCTACGAATAAAATCGTTTATCGCCAAAAGTGCCCACTTTTAGCAGGGCACTCTTCTATCAAGTAGCCCTAAAAATACCCCTCTCTCTTCCACAGGCCAAGCCGGTGTAAACCAGCTGGGCGGAGTCTTCGTGAACGGACGCCCCCTTCCGGACGTCATCCGGAAACGGATCGTAGAGCTGGCCATCATGGGCGTCCGGCCCTGCGACATCAGCCGTCAGCTGCTGGTGTCCCACGGATGCGTCTCCAAGATCCTCACGAGGTTCTACGAGACCGGCTCCATAAGACCGGGGTCCATCGGTGGCAGCAAGACCAAGGTAAGTCCTATTGAGCAAATTATATCTCGAAATGTAAAAAACTTCTTAGCAAATAGTGGACTGTATTTATCGGCTCGCTGAAAAAAGTTACCTAATAAGTACGTAAATCGCTTTCGTGACGAAGCCGCGTCGCCCCAATAACACTGATGAAGGAGCTGCACTAACCTTGACTTTCCTGAACCGGAGACGCTCACGGGTGGTATTTATGATCTTCCTTTCGTTGGGCCGGGCGAACTTTCACTGATGTTTGTTTGATTCAGTCTTTCAAGGGGTTTTTCACATAGATACAATTATTACAGTTAATTCGTTTTAGAAAACATAAAATTATTGCGCACACAAAATCACATATTTTCATGAAGGACGAAAAAATTCAAGAGACAATTTTCATCTGTCACTTTCGGTCTGTGCCTCGCCCGACCGGCCAGCACGCGCACGGCGCGCACCTTCATGGAGACGCTCCAAGGAGGTCGGTCTCGGCGTGCAGTCCCGTACCAATATCATTAGAGCGACACGACTTATTGAACACCTATTGGCAGAGATATCTTCTGCAAATTTTCACTGACGACCGAAATACGTAGATTTGTGTGTTACACTTTATTGCACACAAAATATACGTAAATATAAAGACTTCAATAACATGTTAGTAAGACAATGTGTATGTACAAGGGCGGACTTATTTCTAAAGAAATTTCTTCCAGCCAGCTCTGACTTGGGACTGTTTTAAAGACACCCTTCCTTATGAAAGTTATTTGCTCTTGCTAACTAAGGCCTTTTGCATCTACGTAATGAGATGATTTATACAGCGTCCAGTGGCACCTTCACTCACACTAGATGGGTGAAGAGACCACTCGGCGCTGCAGTGCCTGGGACATTGTTTTAGATGGAGTAGGCTTGCCCAGCACCTATACCATCCTGACAGCTTAGTCGACCAAGCTCTTGCTAGAACATGCATATCTATATAATATACCAATTACCAAAAGAAGATAGGTAAGATAGGTTTTCTGACATCAGTCAACATTCTTCAGTCTTGCGGTCTGTGGAAAATAGAGACTCAGAACGAGCTTCGGAAAACTTTTTAGAAAGAATGACATCAATGTAGAGACAATACGAATTAACTAATTTTGATGATTTGGAACTTTAACGGTGGCATTAATAGTCGTCATCTCAAGCTTGAGCTCAAGTAGGTGATCTCAAAAAACAAAATCACCGACTTGAGACCTTGGCTAATATCAATGTCGAACTCAAGCTAGTCTATTAATATGCTGACAGCTACTCAAACCTCGAGCTTGAGACTGACGCAGAGCTTGAGATCCTTAATTTGGCATTCGGTCTATGTTTTCGTGGAGTTTATGTTTTTCCCTGTTCCGTGTCTCCTAAAAGACTTTTACGCATCGACCACGGTTTTGATTCGGCATATCTCTTTGTGGAATTCAATTTGTTTCCTAGTCACTGTTTCCTAGAAGACTCTTACGCATTCGCCACGGTTATTAACACTCGATGTGGTCGTATCCGTATCCTTGACGGAGGACGAACGCGATCTGTTCATGTCATAAAACAATAACAATTCGTGGTGTCCGACACGCGAGGAAAACAAAAACAGTCTGAGACGCCCGACACGCACGAGATATCAGAAGCCTGCATTGTTAAACTAAGGCCTTTGCATCTACGTAATGAGATTATTTATACAGCGACCAGTGGCACCTTCACTCACATTAGATGGGTGAAGAGACCACTCGGCGCTGCAGTGCCCGGGACATTGTTTTTTAGATGGAGTAGGCTTGCCCAGCACCTATACCACTATACCATCCTGACAGCTTAGTAGGCCTAGCCCACAGGAAAGACAAGTCAATACGTGTGGAGCCAACCAAGCCGCGGGTTTCCTCACGGTGTTCAATAGTGAGTCGTTGACTTTCATAAGTGGACTTTCGATGAAAAAGACAAATCCGTAGAGGCGCTTCACCCACGTACCGACACAGAGCTACCAACAACACAGGCGAATCGTCAAATTCACGCCGAGCAATCAACAGTAATTATAAACTATAAAATGAATCGCCTTTCAGCTTCTTGGTGCGGCCTTTCGACACGCTCGCAATCGCACGCTCGCTTTGATTGTTACTGGGTTCTGTAGGACTCATTCATTAATTCTGGCTGGCTCAGCGACCCAAAGTGGGTCTTGGCCTCCGCAACCAAAAGACGCCAGCTCTCCCTGTCCTTCGCTAACTCCCTCCAATCCTCCACCTGGAGCTCGCACAGATCTCTTTCTACCGCATCTTCCCAGCGATATTTGGGACGTCCGACCGGCCGATGCCCTAAGGGACGTCCCTCATAATTATGCTCACTTCGCAGCCCGATCTTCTCCCATTCTCCCGATGTGGCCGAGCTAGCGGAGTCTTGCGGATTTAGTTTCTCCGATTATGTCAGGCTCGGCCAGCAGGTAAGACACAGCCTAGTGATTGTTAACTGATTGGCAAAGTGAAGCAACATTCGGCGCGGTCAGTCTAAGGATGGATGACCGCTAGACTGGTAATAATGACTCGAAATAGCTATCAAAAGAGAATTTCGCACGAAGGATCTACGATATTATACTCTTAATAAGTTGCACCGCAGCGTGGCAGTTACGACCCTCTTGCTGAAAAATCCTGCGTGTTTTGTCACTTTTCATCAAGACGAACACATTTAGAGAAAAATCCTTCATAACAATATTAGACACAGAGATAAACAAGGGATTCGTTTAAAATTAAAACGTACAAGCGTTTTCAATACGAAGATATGACCAAAGAAGGGATTTTTAAGAAGTGACTTCAAACATTTTAATCGTCAGGGGTCTTGCGTTATAAGGTTTTTCAACCTCAACAATGGGCATCGTCAAATCCTATTTTTTATTCTATAAATCGAAAATATAGACAAATATAAGAAACTAATTTGAATATTTTCTTAATTTTTTATGTAAATATTTTTTTATTAATTATTTAAAATTTCTACAAGTTTTGTGTATGACGTCACCACTGGCATTATGTACTAAGTTCATTGCATTCATTCATGCTTTTAAAAATTAAAAATATGTTGACGTTTGACAAATGTCAGTGTCAAGTCAACAAGAAGTTTATTTTCTCAGTTATTTGACACTTTTGACAGTTGTTGTTGACGAATGTATTTTTTTAAATATTTGTAGGCAATGGAACTACCGCATTAGAGGCTATGATGACTTCATCGAAAGAAAAATGAGATACTTTCTAGGCCAAGTTCTTTCAAAATCTCATAGATGGCGGTAAACAACGGTACAGTGTAAAGAGTCTCCTGATAGCATAGACATATTTTTTTTTTATAGGCAAGGATATGAACAGATCGAGCCATTAAGGTTTACACAAAAAAGTTTACAATATAGACCACTGTATCGGCGTTGACAGCCTTGTTCGACCACAGAGGGAAAAAATGTTGGACTAACTATTTGATTGTTAACCGATTGGTTGAGGAGCTAGGTAACTAAAATCCAGCCAAAACTGTTGAAAAGCTATATTGTTTGTGAAATAATTTTGAACATAAAAGTAATATTTTGAAGGCGTGAAAACGGATATGCACAAACATACCTACATTCACCATCGAAAAAATCAGCCCTATTGAAAAATACTTCAAACAACTTTTGTTCCTATTTGAAACCTATTGTGAGGGGATTATTAGGTATCAATGGATTGAGTGGATGGTAAAAGCGGACACACTACATTTTGCTCAGCCACTAATACCCTTAATGTGTTTGGACGTAAGGTACGAAGGCAACGAGCGCGAACTGCCATAAAAAAAACACGTCTCGTCAGCGACATCTATAGTTACGAATTTGGAACTACAACTTATGAGCTGTCAAAAAATCACCCTTTGGTTCAATTTGAAGGAATGAAAGTTTTTCAGTCATTATTTCAAAAGGTGCAATTTTTCTGATGCTGAGTGCAGCATCAGAAAAATTGCACCTTTTGAAATGACTGAAAAACTTTCATTCCTTCAAATTAAACCAAAGGGTGATTTTTTGACTTAGCTTGTCAACACACTTAGCTACACTTAGCTTGTCAACACTTTTGGCTGGATTTTTGTAACTTATAATAACCTAGCTATCTCAACTTTGCCAATCGGTTAACAATGGCTAGTCCAACCTTCTTCCCTCTGTGGTCCAACTAGGTTGTCAACGCCAATACAGTGGCTTACATTAGTAGCGATTCTGTCTAAAACTATTACTAATCTGACAGCACTAAAGTGACAGATAATGTACTAAAGTGACAGATTATCTGTCACTTTAGTGCTGTCAGATTAGTAATAGTTTTAGACAGAATCGCTACTATTGTAAACTTTTTTGTGTAAACCTTAATGGCTCGATCTGTTCATATCCTTGCCTATAAAAAAATTATGTCTATGCTATCAGTAGACTCTTTACACTGTACCGTTGTTTACCGCCATCTATGAGATATCGAAAGAACGTGGCCTAGAAAGTATCTTATTAAGTAAACATTTTTGGCGATAAATATTAATAATCCGTTTTAATTTTACTTATTTAAACCCCTAATAGTAATCAGTATCCCTATTCCTCGAAATGGTTTTCAATTTACGACAATCGAAGCCTCACTGATCAATGCCCATTCCTTGCTCCCCAAAACCCCAGAGGAACCCAAAATCCCGCGGCCGGTAAGCGTATTCGACATTGACCTCACAAAATTCGGTACGCATTATAAAACACCCATACCCCGTTCCACAGACGCCGCCGCCACCAAAATTGATTACAACAAAATGCCTCGAATGGAATCACCGAATACATTTATTGACGTTGTTATGGGAATGGTTAATTGACTCCTAATCAACCCGAGAGGTTGTCTGGACGATTATTTTCTAGACGAAACGTTTATCATAAATAATTGTTCGGGCCTGAGAATTCGTTCGGGTCGAAAATTCACCCGCGTACACTGTTTGGGCGACTCTCTTTGCCCACTACAGAAGATAAGCGTAGAAATGAAGAGCCAAAATACATAGAGTTGTGCAAAGCTAACTTTGCAGTGGAGCATCCGAAATAGTAATTTTTAATACAGTTGCTCAAAAAGTGGCGTATTGCAGGGACGTATAGCGTTCGGGATGTGGGCTATTACACACGCGTGCTTTTTTTTTACCTTTCCCGCACTCGTGCGTTCTCTTTCCCAACTGTCAAAATAATGTCTATTAAAAAGAAAAACCAACCATGAAGTTTTTACTAAAAAAGTTTTTATGATTCATGCAAATACGTATATTTCTAAAAAGAAGCTACTAATTTGTTTCAATATCAGATTTAATGATTTGATTGAATGAGTTTGGTTAGGTTTCATTTCATTTCATCTCATTACATTTCATTTTCATTTCATATCAATAAAAAACTTCTACTGAAGACTTGGCTGTATGGGCATAGTTGCCTTTGCCTACCAGAATGGGTGAAGAAAAAAAAACTCTGCTTATATTCTACGGTTGGCGCCATTTTGATTTTTCAGAAATTTTCTTCGCGAGTTTAGTTGTTTGTTGCACAAAATGAGTAATTTTGATCCTAGTTTTTTTAATTAACACCACCGGAACTCAGTATAATTGCACAAAATGCTTCGGAGAACATTTTACCGGAAAAGTCAAAAATGTTAGGTTAGTTGAGTTTATTGTGTTTTTATTATTTTATTAAATTGCTTCATTTTTTCGCAACTGTATTAAAAATAGTCGTTCAGTACACGTGCGGAACCGTCATTGCAACTTGTTCCGACTGTCAACCCTCGCCTTCGGCTGCGCCTCGGCTCGGGTAGCCATTTGTCGGAACTCGTTGCAATGACAGCCTTTCCACACTTGTAATGAAATATACTATTCCGTACGTTGCTTTTGTATGTTTTCACCATTTTTCAGTGGTACATGTTACGTCAGTTATTGTCTGTTACAATTTTGTTTTGTGGAATACATTGAAAATATGGTGAAAACATACAAAAGCAACGTACGGAAATTACTATTTCGGATGCTCCACTGCAAAGTTAGCTTTGCAAGACTCTACCTACTTATTTATTTATTTTATTTTAAAGTTACACAAAACAGAAGTTAGCGATAAAAATATTACAGTTGAATTATAAAGTAGTGACTCTACCGATAACTAAACGCAAAATAATCATAAGATATCGGAAAACACTCACAGAATTTTCTTTTTGAAAAGACTTCAAAAAAGGAGGAGGTATAGGAGTATGTTGTTTTTTATATTTGTTATCTCAGAACTTTTTTGTAGGTGAACTGATTTCGATGATCTGATAAAGAACTTCGGAGATGGAGAACGGAATTCCACACACAACGGACAGCAGCTGATCACTCGGAATCAGTTTTTTTTTTGTTAATTTCAGCCATGATTTAGGAGTTTTAATTGTTTTGATGTGCATGGCCAATAATAACGTCACAAAGAGTAGAATGGGAATACCTGGGGGAGGCCTTCGCTCAGTAATGGGCAGCCAATTAAAAAATAAACATTTTGTATTATAATAAAATCTTTTTAATTTATATCAAACTCAAATCAATTTCAATTCTCTATTTTTAAATCAACAAAGTAAATAATTAATTCAAATAATATAATTTAATGCATGCAAATATTTATCATGTTATTTTAAATTATTGGCAAATAGGCTATTTTCATTTCATTTTCATTTTCAATTGTTTTTTTAGCTTGGCAAATAGTATGTGTTTTTTTATTTGATAAATATCGTGATTGTCACTCGTGCATATTATTTGCTCATTCGATTTTACATATTTCGTATTATTATCGATTTATAAGCTCAGTCAAACGTGATCAGTTTTTTTAGATACTCCCAGTAGTCTTTAGTTTTTATTATTTAATTGTGATGATTATGGTGATGCTGGATCCGATGACGGCGATTCCAAGACTTGGCTTTGTTCAACTTCTTCTTCTTCTTCTTGGCGTGCCTCTCCACTAATGGAGGTTGACCGTCAGCTCTTCATATTCTTTTCTGTTCTTTGCCAAGCGAAATAGATGTTCAACGCTGGCTATCTCCGTCCATTCCTTGATGTTTCTGAGCCACGACTTTCTTCTTCTACCAGCACGCCTCTTCCCCTCAATCTTGCCCATCATGATCACTTGAAGAAGCCGGAACCTGTCGTGGCAAAGCACATATCCTAGGTAGCTTATATTCTTCTTTTTTATTGTCAACATGAATTCTCGGGAACGACTGAGGCGTTGTAGAACTTCCACATTCGTGACTCTATGGACCCAACTTACCTACGTTTTGAAAATGAACCTTCTGGTATTTTGCAATTTCGCACGGTGGATGAGTGTTTTTCACCGAAAGACATCATTTCTTACCCAAATTCGGGTTAATTGCCGACTTCAATCGTGAATTCTGCACACAGACCAATTATTTTATTATGATTCCCGACTGTAATTGGTCTGTGGCTAATAACTTTTAGTGCGGTTATGGTTTTACCGGATTCTGACTTTGGTATTGTATCAAAGGTTGAATCAATAAAGTGAACTGTTATATTTTTATTCGGAGTCACGTTTGTTGATGCAATGCGCTTCTTTTTATTCTTTTTGCCGTCCCTTTTGAAGGAAATGGCTTCATTTATTGAAGGCTGACTTGAGAAGATGGTACCTATAGGAACTGGGCAAGCCTTCGCCACCTAGTGCTGGCTTACTGGTAGAATATTGGTCTCGGAAGCGAGAGACCCAGGTTCGATTCCCGGCGTAGACAAGTACCTATGACTTTGTTTCTTTTCAAAGATACGTAAATTTGCAAATTTGAAGTAGCAAAACAACTCGCTGACCGTGAGGGAAAACATCGTGAGGAAACCCGCGGCTTAGTTGGCTCCACACGTATTGACTTTTCTTTCCTGTCGGCCAGGCCGACTAAGCTGTCAGGATGGTATAGGTGCTGGGCAAGCCTACTCCATATAAAACATTGTCCCAGGCACTGTAGAGTCCGAGAGGTAACTTGACCCATCTAGTGAGGGTGGAGATGCCACTGAAAGTGGCATAAATCAGCAGTTCTGGATGTAAAAACCTATTTTTTTTTTTTCATTAATGTTCAAGGAGAAAAATTTAGAAAAATCACGAATAAATTTATTTCCTTGTAGCTACAAAGTACCTATCCAGTTTTCCATCTATCTGCCCCTATATTATCTAAAATGTCCACCGTAAAAATAACCGTTTTTAAATGTCAAAAAAATATTGTTCATTTCAATAGTGGCTATTTTCAAGTGTTGAGCGTCACTCAAAGGTTGAGTGGATTTCTTAGATAATAGAGGCGCTGGGAATTTAACGAATAAGTGCGTTTATTGAACAAAAAGGTGTACCTCCGGGTGTTGCTGACAGCGTAGGTACACCATCCGCAATCATGCGAAGCTCTCGTTACACATTTTTATTGGTTCAACACTTTTATTGCTCGCAAAAAAAAACATAAAGCAAATGGCGAAATCGATCCACTAACAACATCAAATATTAACAGTCTATTCGAAGCAATGGCCGAAGCCAATCCTCGGCGTGGGAAAGACCACGTTTCACCAACAAATAAGTATTCTATTTTACCGCTACATGGGGGCGAACTGTTATTCCGTATTTTACAAAATGATTCTCTAAACAGGGGTTCCCAAACTTGACGGATTGTATTGATAAACGCGGAGCAAGCTTAACTTACTCGAACTCGAAACGAATAACAAATTCCTAATTCTTGTGAATTTTTGTTAAAATGATGATTCCCACCATGGGCGAGGCGAGAAGACGGCCGATGGACAAGGGCAGAGAATGAGTGGCAGCCCAGAGTATGCTGAAAAGAATCGCATAGATTTTCATCAAAAAGTCGATTAAACCATTCCAGAGAACAGAGAAATTTTATGAGTTTACACCAGGGTTACACAACAAAAAATGCTTAGGGATCAAGCAGGTTCTAGAAACCATTTCCCGCCACATATATCTTGGCCGTTATCTTGAATTGTCATGATATCTTAATTTTCTGGTAAACTAGGGTATCTCATCTCCCCATTGCCACCATATCTCTTTCCCCTGCTCGAAGTCCTAATAATTATCCGAAAAGCACTTTCCGATATAAAGTAAGTAATTTGAAGATTTGAAACTTTTGATGAGCGTTTTTACCCCGCGGGCCGTTACGGCGCGTTCTTTGGGAACCCCTGTTTAGTACAATTAGTACGATACGATACGCTTTTTCTCGATTTGTCGGTAACAGTCCAGAAGCAAGCTTCTCCGTCTAAATTGGGCTTGAAACGTTTCCAATGTTATAATTGTTAACTCTGATTTTACACCACCTTATGAATATGAATAGGTTTAACACCGTTTGGCCTCTGTGATACGATACGATACTAACATTCTTTTGTTTCCGTTTGTCGGCTGTTTCTGCTGATTTGTGGGAACTTTTATTGGTATTTATTCTCAGCTTGATTTGATGCAAAAGACGGTGTGTGCATGCATGCGTTTTAATCAGTTTTACGCCTCTAAACTACGAGTATAAACCATGAAGGATCTAGGAAAACGTACTTACCGTTATTTTATTCTAACTGAAACGGTATGTAAGTAGACCTTAAAATCAGATGGTTTACAAACTTTTTATTGAACTCTGAATTCAATATTATCCTGAAATAAGGCACAGCAAAAACTATACATCGTGAATTCACAGTTCGGGGCGAACCACTAGTAATAAGTGTAATGCATTCCGCTCACACCTCTCCTTTTACTTATTCGTGAGTACCTACAGTCAGCCACACGCTAGGGTACCCCTTTTTATTCGAATGGCGCCCTTATGAAGAGCTACCATGGGGTATCTTAGACTGTGGCCAACCGTTCCCACTATATTATTTGCATGCCTCAATCCGTCGGTACCATCCTCCCGATTTACGATTCACGAGTTATGGCCTTTATGATCGATGGTCCGGCCGTTTATGGCCAAATGGACATAATTAGTGGCCGACTGATACAGCTGTGCCGACTTTATGGTCAGGGGGCGGTGGCCACAGGGTTGATAGTAACAGAAACTTGGCGCGGAGGATGAAACAGATGGTGGGAAATTGCCCATGCAACGATTTCTCAATATACATATAATTTCATAAATCGTTCACTCTCGTATTTTTTTGTGAACTCTGCAGTGAGTGACATAACTGAAGCGCTCATAGCGGTTAGTCTATGGATGAGCGCTACTTAGTTCCAATAATATGACCGCTAGTGGCAATAATATCTGAGCACTTTCGTGCTTACGTTGGCGGTAGGCACGGTACACAGTTAGTCCCGGATGTCCAAGGCCTTTTGGGTGGCCTAAAACTCTGACACCAGGGGTGGCCACTACCTCATATAAGATTACCTTCCATCTACCATGTGTGCCAGCCTATACCAGCCTAATAAGATAGTACTTACTTCGGAAGATAGGCCGATTTTCTCATGCAGTTGTTCTTCTGTTAGTGAACACAGGAATATACAACTTTTTTACGTGTGATCTGATCTGTGTTTTGATGCGTTTTGTAAGGATTACGTGAAGTATTGGGAATCGTTTTGTTAGTTTCTTTATTATGTTTTTGTTTAGGGCTATATTTATACCTATTGACAAGTTATATTTGATGGTTAAGCCGTGTATTTTGTTTGTTTTGTTTGAAATTTAGAAGTATCAAAACTAGAATAAGAAAAAGAGCTGAATGCCGACCTTCAGTGATGGTGAAGCGATGTAAGTAATAAGTAGGGATTAAAATAAAATACCAAATTATATATAGATATGTGGGAAATGATTTTTTTTGACGCACAACTGATGTACCTATGCGACATTCCAAACGCAAGATCTAATAGAGATAACGCAAATGAACGGTCAAACGTAAAAATACAAAATATCAACCCTCCGGTCACGTACAGTTGATACAAAAATCTGTTATTTAACAAATAAAATCCTGAAAGCTCAAAATTGGCCCTGTCTGTCCCCAGATCATTCAATTTTCCCCCACCAGAGATGCCCCACTGGTGGAGAAAATGGAATCGCATAAAATATTATTCCATTTTGCCCCACCAGCCACCCCACTGAGTTGCTGGTGGGGCAAAATGGATTTTTTATTCTTTGATGACTTTGGTGTATCGAGCTTTCAAAGCTTGAAAAGCTCGAGCTGTCAAAGCTTGATAATACCGAGCTGTCAAAGCTGGATAAGCTCGAGCTGTCAAAGCTTGATAATACCGAGCTGTCAAAGCTGGATAAGCTCGAGCTGTCAAAGCTTGATAATACCGAGCTGTCAAAGCTGGATAAGCTCGAGCGGTCAAAGCTTGATAATACCGAGCTGTCAAAGCTGGATAAGCTCGTGCTGTCAAAGCTGGATAAGCTCGAGCTGTCAAAGCTGGATAAGCTCGAGCTGTCAAAGCTCGACTTGTGCACCCGACTGTACAATCGACATATTAACGTGTTATTAGTATAAATGGTGTCGCGCGGTCCGTCCGGAAATTAGGGTGATTTTTAATTCGTGTAGGGATGCCATTTAATAGCCTGCGTTCAGAAACTCAAAGGGGTGCTTTAGTGTCAAATAAATCGTGGGCATTGGTCAAGTGGCCATTGAAAATTGTACGCATACGCGGTTAAGGTCCAACGATAGCAACGTGATGGGAAATTAATTGTTTTCACAGTTTTTTTATTATTTTGAAGCTTAACTGAGCTATTTTGGTCCAGCGATTTTTCGTTCCCGGCAATAAAATTGTATTATTTTTATTATTGTAAACAACAGAAAAACAATAATTCTGCCAATTACCTATGTGTTCAGGTTAGCTCAATTTAGCTTCAAAATTTTAAAAACTGCTAAAATATTGAATTTCTTGCCACGTTGCTATTATTGTACCTTAATACCATACAAATGATGATTAGTGGTTGTTAGGAAACCCGCAGCTAAGTTGGCCTTGTCATTCCTGGGGGCTAGGCTAGGCCGACTAAGCGTCCATGGCTTCTCAGTATGTAGAAGGACAAAACCGGGGTTTCCTCGTTTTTATCCTACAACCAGCGAACTAATACTCTAGAATTAGAATCGGGTTTTTTAAATTTATAATATCACTCGTGCGTGTTTCGGACAAATAAAAGTGATAGCGTGGCTAGTGACATGTAAATTACTTCATGACCAAGTAGCCACTGAAAATAGTTAATTTTATTCGAATATTATTGAAAATTCTGATAAAAATCGCGTTCGTTCGACATGCCAACGTGACATTAACAGCTTTGTCAAACAATATAACAATTTATTATTCAAATGCTTGCAACACACGGGCTGTGTTTAAATGTGCTAGCAACACCAGTTTGGTGCAATTATCTATTTATTTAGAGAGCAAAAGAAGTTTTAATGAAGCGGCGCCTATGATTCTGATTAGATAGTAAAAAGTCGTAAACCAATTTAATAATAACTAAGTATTCTAATTAATTTTGCCCTGTCAAAGAACGTAGCCGATGAAGTTTATCTAAGAAGACGAATAAATGTTGATAGTGGTGGGCCACCCTAAAAAAATACTAAAACATAATCATCCCTCACTTTGGTCCGTTTAAATTTAATTTTCAAACAAAGATTTTAAAGTTGACTTGCTTTTGTTTTCCAAATTCAAAAATCGAACAAAAGAGAATTTTAAAAAAACGAAACCAGGATGCCTTTATCTTGAAATAAGAAAACTAAAGCTGGCGCTCTACAAAGTGTTCTAAATTCGAAATAATAGGGTGTTTTCCGACGTCACAATCGCAATCCGATCAAACAGTAATTTGTAATTATAACGATGCGATTGGTCATCGACAGGTCATCCATGGGAGAATACAGCACCTGTTCAAAAGCTTACTACCCTTGACGCAATGTAAAGCAACGTTTAGCGTATCAGAAATAAAGCTCAGTTTTGCTCGACTTATTTGGTGCTATATTATGGAAGCAATATGGTTATCTCTGTTAGGGTTATTATACCACAAATAGTTTTAGATAGTGGCTTTTATCAAAATGTTGCCGAAATGTGTCTAACAAACGAAATATTGTTATTTTGGTAGACTTTTCAATCAAGCGATTCTACAAGTTTGTTTTTTATATTGTTATAATTTTTCTGAATCTGAATTACAGTCTGTTGTTTTTAAGTTTTATCGAAACGGAGCTGTTTTACTATGGTAAACATTATGGTGTATGGTGAGGTTAAAAATCCCAGATCACTTGAGCAAGTGTTAAATCCTCAAAAAATAATATACATGGTAATCCAATATCGTGAATAATATCAAGCTTGGAACAAATTCATAGAACAATAAGACATTTTAGGTACATTTAAAACAATAATTCATGTAATGGTATTCAGTAAACGGTTAAACTTACTTGTATTTATGTCGGTTACATTTAAAACAATAATTCATGTAATGGTATTCAGTAAACGGTTAAACTTACTTGTATTTATGTCGGTGTAGCCGAATACAAAATATGCAGTGTAATAATTCATGACTGTGTTAGGGCTTTTCAGTATTTAAAAAAAATATCTTTACCCTATACATATTTAACCAGAATTCAACTCTTCTATCATCTGTCACCCACAAGCCATAATCCATGTGCTATCCGCTTTTATACCCATTCGGCAATACTAGACGGTTTAGATATCGTGTCGAGACGTTGGCTTTGCGGCACATTGTAGAACGCACTAATAGCCTTCCCCACAACTTCGTCTCCGTTACATTCTCGCGCTCACTCCCATACAAACGGAGAACACTTTTAGATACCAGTAAAATACAGGGTTTTTTTAAAATAATTTGATATATAATTTTAAACAAATTGATAATTGTTTTAATAATTGTTTTTCCAAACAAAACATATAATATTATACTTTTTGTATTTTCTAAAGCACTAGGCACTAACCCGTGCTAGGCAACTTTTATAAAGATTTTTATAAGGTTAAAAAATTCGCTCGGATTTTCAAGAGGTTGCGGGTTTAAATCCTGTCGCGAGCACATCTTTTAACTTTATAAAAATCTTTATAAAAAATATTTTTTTTTAATATTATTATTTTATAGCACGTTGACAAATGGCCTATTCCATCCGGATTTGCACCGATAAAGCCCTTTATAGTGGCTGGTTGGGATTAGGCTGTCCATAATATTACGCGCCTCTCCATACCGTAAAGCCGGGTCATAAAACATATTGGAAATTATTACCTAGTTTGGGTAAGCGCAGGTAGTCCAGAGGGTTGAACGTTGGACTCACAAGAGGGAGGTTCCAGGTTTGAATCCCGGTGCTATCTTTGTTTACTTTTACAGTGTAGGTATATCTTTGAACGCATTGGAGAAATTTACTCTCCGCCACCTTCAACTGATGTTCAAGATCCTCAGCATTGAGGAAACGACTGGATGGATTGAGCATTGAATGAAAACATCGTGAGGAAACTGAACGGATAATTGAGTAGGTCACTGTTGTTGTCATATCAATTGACAGTATTTTGGGGCAAGAGGAAAAAGACGGGCAAGAAACAATATAACATCACTACTAGGTTTGAGTTAGCCTTTAGTTGCTCATAATATCCCATTACAAACTAAAAAGAGCTTTTTATTTTTAAACCTAATCTTTCGTGAGCACTGCAATAAAAATTTTTTATTACTAAAACACGAGTAAAACAGTGTTTTAATTTAAAAAAATAGAAAGAGCTGATGATTTTCAAACATTTATTTTTTTCTTGGAATATCCATTCACATGTGTTTCAAACAAACAAACAAACAACAAATTTATTTATTAGCAATTACAATTTTTACATGAAATATAAACTGTGGGCCCCGCACTAAGTAAACTCGGACGGACAATGACTTTTCATCATTGGTTTAAGAGCTGTGATGCCACAAACAGACACACACTTAAAACACCCCTATTTGGTCGGGAGATACAAGCATAGCCTTTGCCGTAGTCGGGTAAAACCCGGCGAGCTAAGTGCGTATCAAAGAGCTCACGATTAGAACTCTATCGCATAAAACCTACGATAAAACGCCACGGTATCGTATTAAATATCGAACGAGGATTCGTTTCGAGCTTTTGCCGGTGTATCGATGTTTATTATTGAAGTAATATTTATGCAACGCTAACATCTCACTTTGATCCGAGTTATTGCCACTAGGTCTCGTAATTTGATCCCTTTTTACTTAGCGCTTATTCCTCACAGCTTGTCTGTCCATTCGTAATGAAAACTAAGGCCTTTTGCATCTACGTAATGAGATTATTTATACAGCGTCCAGTGGCACCTTCACTCACACTACGTGGGTGAAGAGACCACTCGGCGCTGCAGTGCCTGGGACATTGTTTTAGATGGAGTAGGCTTGCCCAGCACCTATACCATCCTGACAGCTTAGTCGACCTAGCCCACAGGAAAGACAGGTCAATACGTGTGGAGCCAACTGAGCCGCGGGTTTCCTCACGATGATGAGGAAAACATCGTAATGAAAATTGCAGTCAAAATTCAATCAATCTTTTTTAGAAAAAAATATTAACTTATGACCTTAAATAAACTTAAAATTAAAATAATCTTAAAAAATACTTATTTTTAGTTTCAATTACTCAAACTATCGTCCCTGAGTCGGGTGTCACTGACCAAAACAACACCCTGTATAAATACAAATTTAAAGTACACATACATAAGTATAAATGTATAGTATCTACATTACTGGTAATTTATTCACTATTAGAAGGTTACCAGTATCTTTGTAGTCGAGCTTTCGTGTCTGGAGATCGTGATTACTACTTGTAAATTTCTGGGGATGAACGAATCTTCGGATCAAAATCAATCATCCGTTGATTTCTATCTGGGGCCAATCTCACCACGTTCTGGATTTTGTGTTATTTTCCTCTTTCAGCTGATCAGTCAGCATCAAAGTTTAATTAATACCTAGCTAAAATTAAGAAAGGAATACACAAGACAGCACGTAGAGTCTCAGACGCTTACACGCGACCACTCTATTCACTTACGTTACGGGAGACTTGGCAACGAAAATGTAACCGTCTACGTGCTATCGCGGGGCTTTTTGGAAATCAAAATGGTATCAAAACCGCAGACCCAACCGTCGCAATCAAACTGCACGAGCCGGGTGTTATTAAAGAACTCCTGTCCCTACACTTTACTGCGACACGTCGCTGTCGGATTTGATTACGTTTACTGCGTATTTTAATGGAGTGTCCGAATAGGCGTAAGTTATTGGGAATTCTCTGGAAATGTTTAGATTGAGATAACTCTATGTGAGGTGATCATTTCAGCGAACCAGGGGTCTCAGGACGGGGTTATTTATACTGATCCACTCTGCTTATGTGAAGTACTTATATAACCAGAGTGGAGTACTTATTAGTTATGAAACTTGCCTTTTTTTCTACACCCTCTGCGAGATCGAAAGTTACATAACACTTAAGTAGAGATGTTTGCAAGTAAAAACTAACACAATATTATGACAGACACATTTTACGAACGCACCCGTAAAAGTCATAATTACAGGCCACCGTAACCTGAACGCATCCAGCGCTTTAAGAAAAAGAAAACAAAAAAGCAAGATGGCGCCCTAATTAACCGTTCAATAGGATATCGAGGGGCATCTAATGGCATAATTGCTACTTTGCAGTGAAAATTGACGCCTTCTGCGTGAAGAGGGTAAGCCTTACACACCTAGCCGCAAAGGCTACTATTTAAACATTAACTTTTGACAGGGCTACTTATGTCTCCTATAATTATTTTCTAAAAGCTCGTGCGTGACCGCCCTATTCGGCATTCGGTCGGAAATATTATGAATTCTCGATAATGGATTTCGTCCGCGTAAATGCTAAATTATAGTTGCTTATATTGATTTTGACAATAACCTGTGATTATTGGGAAGTGTGATCGGGGATCTAAGGAAGTCTGTAATTGGCTGATTTTGGACCGAAACATCTGTCAAATTCTATCAGTATTTTTTGTCTTTTCGGCACCGAAGCTTTTCGGACCTATTTCGGCTACTGGCAGCGCATCATTTTTTTCTTTCTACTGGCAATAGTTTCCCGGCCAGTTATAGCCCTAGAAAAAATTGATAGATTTCCAGTTATTTTTTTTTATATTTCAAAATTATTAGTTACCTAGTAGGTTATTATTAAGATGATAAACTTTTTCCCAGACTCAGCGAAGTGTACTCTACAAGCCTACCAAACTCACGGGCTTTTACGATAAAATAAGTCGAATTCGTAGTCATCACCTCTCCAGATTTAGGTAATGGGAAATGGTGGAAAAAGTCCTCAATACTGAAATGTAAGGCATTTATCAGGACCAAGTCGTAGTAAGGGACTAATAACGAGAGAGCTTAACCAGTCTCTACATAATTAATGGTTAGCTAATCACCTGAATAACACCATTTTCCTACTACCTTATTCGGTGCACCACCGCACTAGTGGTGAACATTGGACTCGGAAGCGAGAGACCCAGTCCACCTGTGTAGTCCAGGGGCCTTAGCCTGTAACACAATGGCGTGTCAATGGCGTCCCAGTTAGAAGGACAAAACCGGGATTTTTTCGTTGCTCTCCTACAACCAGCGAACTAATCCTCTAGAATTAGACTCTTAATAACCTTTGCTGTACTACAAAAACATTAAAAGGACCGACACTGGACCGACAGCATTAATAAATCGAAATTAAAACCGTCAACCGGGAGCCCATTTTGGCACCATTGTGTTACAGGCTAAGGCCCCAGTAAGTGTGGATCACACGTATTGACTCGTGTTTTCTGTTGGCTAGGCCGAATAAACAGTCAGGATGGTATAAGTGCTGGGCAAGCCTACTCCATCTAAAACAATGTCCCAGGCACTGCAGCGCCGTGCGTGGTATTTTCATCCTCCTATTGTGAGTTAAAGTGTCACTGGACGCTGTATAAATAATACAGGTAATAAACTAATGGGAAGTGGTGGAAAAAGCCCTCAATACTGAAATGTAGGCATTTGTCAGGGCCAAGTCGTAGTAAGAGAGTTTGTAATAATGAGAGAGCCTTCACCAGTTCACTCTACATATTAATCGACAGCTAATCAACCCACTAACTCCATTACTACCTTATTAAGAGCCACTGCACCGTGGCGCAAAAACACAATAAAAAAAACCCACCTAGAGCACCTGCGCATTAACAACAGCTAGGCGAAGAGAAACTCGAACCATCCCGCGAATTAATATCAAATCAATCCACCATTAGGCCTAGTCGCACGCCCCGTCTTTCACCCCATCAGGAAGGTGGAAAGCCTAATAGAAATCCGTTGGTAATAAGCTTGGCTAATCGTGCGCGGGCGCACAGTTAGCGGCGGCCATGTTGGTTCTCCGTTCTCGTGCATGCCCGTAGCGGTGTGCAAAAACCTATATTGGATGTGTCAAGCGATGATTGATGCGCGTGCGGCGGCCGCAAAAAGCGTCCGGTGAACGGAACCGTCCGTGACGCGCATTGCACGCGGCAGAATGTTATGGACGACACATTGGACCGCTACAGGGTCGTTTAAGCCATCGATCGCTGTTTTCCGCCCGCCTTACTTACCCTGTGAATAAAGCGGAGAGGTTTCAGCTTTTTCGGTTTTACACGGGCAGTTTTCCGGCTTTAAACTTTAACTACTTTTACACTGCTACAGACCTTGCAAATCAAGCTTAGAACGTTAGTAACGATTGCCCTCAGAACGCGCTTAACAGGATCCCTGGAGCACTGGGTCTGGGGGATCGCATTACGACACTCCGGGAGCACTTCTTCTTCTCTCGTGTCGAAAGCGTCACACGTCGCGCTCCCAGAAACGTGCCAACTTGATCGCAAGCATCGCTGGGGTTTGCCTCCGGGAGCCTGATCCTGCCAGCTGCACTGTGGAGCATCAGGGCAGGTATGAAGATGCAACGTTGTCAGTGCGGCTCCACATCGGCACGAAATATCTGCACCTTCCGGCAGTATCCCCCACTTTCTCATGTTATCCCTCGTGCAGGCAAAACCACCACAGATGCGGTTAAGGCGCCGTGCATGACATTCATAAACGTTTTGAAAAAATAAATTAGGCGGCGCACTTTTTTTCAAGCAAAATATCTTGCAATCTGTTATGGATATCAACACAAAGCTGGCTCGGTTAGATAGGTCTCACCTAATTCTAGGGTTTGATATGTAAACATTTTCGATTTTTTTTGTGTATTTAATACAGGAATCGATTTTGTGCATTTTGCTTTGCGCGCGGGCTAATTCACTATGCCCAGCGCCTTAAGGGTAGACGATAGCAAGGTGGCGGGAAATTCAAAATTTTCACAGACTTTTACATTTTGTAGCTAAACTGAACTATTTTTGTTCAGCGATTTTTCGTTCGCGAGAATAAAACCGTATTCTTTTCATTATTGTAAACAACAGAACAACAATAATTCAGCCGATTATGTGTTCTGGTCTACGAATCAGTGGTAGTGCCCAAAAAACTTATCGTAGACCAGAACACATAATCGGCTGAATTATTGTTGTTCTGTCCTTGCTATCGTCTACCCTTAAGGGATTTCCACACGCTCCAATCCTCGCGACCTCTTGGCGGTAGTGTTTCCGCCGGCTTGATGAAATCCGACAGATGCTTGGTCCGCTCTCTCCACCGTTGAAGCTTCAGTTCAGCTGGCGTTTCACCACCGAGCGGCTTATTTGTCGTAAAGCTTTTCCGAGACATCAACCTCTGCTTCACTGGAACGTGGCTTCACAGCCGGTAAATCAAGCGCAAAGCCTCCGCGCGCTAACTCTTCGCAAGCGCTGGCGGCTAACCTTGCCCACCCCGTAGCATGAAGCATTGCCACCGAGATACGCGCTGATTGCCCTCAGAACGCGCCTAACAGGATCCCTGGAGCTAATTATACTGGGGGATCGCATTACGACACTCCGGGAGCGCTCGCGAAAGAATGATAGCTAGCAGGGATTGTAAGTAATTATTCGCTTGTTTAAGATCCTAAGAATTAAACCTAGAACTAGAGATGAAGGGAAGTAGAGGCGTTCTTGGCTACGCTTTTGGAAAGTGTGCAGTTTTATCATCTCTGCCTTCCACAAGACAGCTTTGTGACATTGCTCTTCACTGTTTTCTGCGTTTCACTCTACTAAAACTACATAACGGGTTCGAGTCTTGCCTTGAGCGATTTTTTAAACCTTATAAAAATCTATATAATGTTCCCTAGCACGGGTTAGTGCTTTAGAAAAAAGAAAAAGTACACACACAACATGATATGAAAAGCTAAGGTCTTACAGAGCAACAGCACTAGATGATTTTTCGAGTCCCTTTAAAAACTCTAAATTGAAATAGTAGACCCAGTGGGATATCCACTCAAAGCCATGTCCACTGACAATTTTTTTTTTTCGTATTTTAAATAAGTAGGTTTTTTTTTTTGGAATTAGGTATAAGGCGAGTCTATTTTCCACTTTTTTCGTTACGATTACGAGTATTTTTTACTCAATTAGTTAGTTCTGTAAGCCTTGTAGCGCAGTAAGCCAAAGATTGCAGGTTCGAGGTTTGACTTGAGCATTTTTTTTAGATCTCTTTATTTTTATAGAACGATCCAAACGCGCCGTCTCGAATCAAAACCACGGCGGCGGGCATTCCCGCAAAAAGCACCAAATGGCTCAAATCCTTCCGTCGACCAAATGCCAACTTTTATGTGCTAAAGGCACCCTCATTACAGCCTAGATATTCGTTAATTATCTGCCTGAGTGGTCTAAAAAGACTACGACTTGGTTTCTTCTGCCATTCCGCTTGTTTATGACATGGGTTCAGCCAGTGGCGGATCCAGGGGCCTTAGCCTGTAACGCAATGGTGCCAAAATGGGCTCCCAGATGGCGGCTTCAATTACGATGAATTAATGTTGTCGGTCCTTTTAATGTTTTTGTAGTACAGCAAAGAATATTCTGATTCTAATTCTAGAGGATTAGTTCTCTGGTTGTAGGAGAAAAAAGAGGAAACCCCGGTTTTGTCCTCCTGCTGGGACGCTATTGCGTTACAAACTAAGGTCCCTGGATTTTTATTTGGGAGGGGCTTGAGCCCAACGAGGGAGAGGGAGAGAGAGAGAACACTTTATTGCTCAACAGAAATTTAATTAATTTCAAGAATTTTCTTAACCTGAAAGTACAGAAGGTGGTCTTATCGCTAAAAGCGATCTCTTCCAGACAACCTTACGTTTACGTACGTACAGTCAGTCACACGGTAGGATAACCCTTTTTGTTTGATTGGCGCCCTTGTGACGCGCGCGGTAAGAGCTGCCATACGGTATCTGTGACTGTGGCCGACCGTACGAGGGTACGTTTTGTCAAGAAATATTTTTAAGAAAGAGTTTTTTTTTTGTGCCCGTACCATGTAACTCCATTAAGAGAAACAGGGGCCTGCTGAAAACCAGCGCTGCTAATGAACCTCATATGGCATCATACGCAGCATATGCTGAGCATGCATCCTTTTACAGTCAACAACACACGTTGACCAATTAATTGTCAATTCAGCATCTAAGTATGTTATTGTGTGTGTATCTTTATTTTTATTTAATTCCTTAGCTTAGATTATTCCACTGTATTGTATTATTCTTCGGTTGTTGACTGGACAATAAAGCATTTTGATTTGATTTGATTTGAAGATAAATTAAATGAAAAAAGCCTACGAATTTGGCTATGCTTTTGGCTACTCTGTGTGCCCGCCCCGGCGGCGGCGTTCTGGGAACTAGTTCTGCGTTCTGGGATCCTAAATTTTTTTCATGGTGGGACTGTTTGGGGGGGGGGAGGGGTTGAGCCCCTTAGCCCCCCTCTAAATCCGCTACTGGGTTCAACCTTGATTCACCTGCTGCCTTCCTGGGACGTTGTCACAATAATTATCTACTCAAATTGCCTACGAGTATCATCATTCATTCTGGACAATTGCCACGTAGATTATGTCGGCTTGAATTAATTGCTGTTTTTACGCTAAAGGTGTCGTTGAGTTATTGGCGAATTGTTTGATGTCGTTTTGAGAGGATACCATTATAATATAACAAAAAACCTTAATTGCTGCACACATAGCTACACTGTTGCCTGCAAATTTGAGGCCTGGAAACCAAAAATACAGATCTTTTTGTCTATTTTAGGCTCCAGTCTTTCCACAAATTTCGTCTCATCTAGGTGCTGCTTGTCCATGTAACCCCATTTTTAAGGTGGCGAGAAAAATAAATGTATCTTTATCTAAATTTATCTTTATCCAATACCTATTACACAACAATAATGAAGCAGGCAACGTAACCATCGCGGCAAACATTTACTCTTTACAATGATCATTATAATCCGTGCGGGATCAGAATGGGATAATACCTTTTGGAACTGAGAAGCTCGCGGTCCTGTAGCGTCAGCATTTCGGCAAACTCTAGTTGTCTATGGCAAACTCGCGTCGAAACTTGCTTGTGTTTTCTGTGCGCGTGGGTGTCTGCTCGAGTTTTATCACGTTTTATTCAATTAATGCAATAACATTGAATCCTTTTAGATTACAAACATTAAACATTTTTGTGTATTTCGAATTTCATAACCCTATGATAGAATGTAGGACTAAAAATTTTTTTACTGACTCTACTCGAGAACTGTCATTTTCGATTCAGTTCCAAAAGGTATTATCCCATTCTGATTCCGCACGGATTATACTCTTTACAATGATCATTACACAGATAGTGAAAGACTCAAACCTAATACTTCGATATTGAACACTCATCAGTACTCATGACCATCTAATGAACTAAGCTTTGCACTACAAGCCCTGCCAATATAACGAAGCATTCAGTGTTAACCTTACTACAAGGTGATAAGGTAGATTTTTCAGTAAAATGGTGGCAGAGAAATCCTGGTTCTCATTTATAGACAACTGTAAGTTCACACGGTCAACCTTCATTCCGTTCCAATATTACTTGTAATGAAAGATATAAGGCACTAATGAAAAATTCCTACAGTGACGCCGATTAGCATGGCAACGGAAGCAAATACAAAAAAAACGCATGAATCATAAAAGAAAAATGTAGAGTTTGTTTGCATTTAGGACAGAAAATATTGTATGTGTGTTTTTTTTTTTTTTTTTTTTAAATTTATTTATATGTTATTACAATAATAAAAAAGTTTACAAAATTTCGCCAAACTGCAGAGCAGTTTGTTGGCGTGACGCTCATTCTACATTAGTGTTAAATTAAAAAAGTAAGTACCAAGGTTGTCTGGAAGAGATCGCTTTTAGCTATAAGACCGCCGTCTGTACTATTAGGTTTTGGTTAGTGTCACCCGACTCAAGTAGAAAGTTTTTACTTACCATAAACACAGTGTACACACGACAGCACGTCAACCCTTACACGCTAGCACTCTACACGGTAACGTTACGGGCGACTTTACTACAAAAGTGTGCACTCTGACGTGCTGTCGTGTGTACATAGCTGTTACAAAGGTACCTGGCATCACTATTTAAAATGTAGGTACTCGTAGTTAGGTAAATACAATAGAGTAGCAGCAGAGAAATGGTTCAGACTATATTTATCCTTGAAACTGTGTTGCGGCAGGGCAGCATTCGCCATATCGACTTGAAAAGTTTGAGTAACGCTTGAAACTAAAAATAAGGTTTATTTATTTCTAAAATTGATGTTGGTTGATGTAAAAGTATTAGGCTTACATAGGCCCGGTTTCTGAATTGACAATTTTGCTGAGCAAATACTATACTATCGTTCTGTCGCGCTCTTTTGTGAAAAATCTGCAGAGGCAGGACGATATTTACCCATTTGCTTAGCGAATTTCTCAATTCAGAAACCGGCAGATAGAGTCGTAGGAGCCTATACTGGAAGCTTTAGTGAGTGGCATTGCTACCTTCTACAGACTCACAAATGTATACGTAACTTACATACAGTAAAGGTTTTCCTTGTGACCACATCAATAAGAAGCGTTGAGGTATCGCCTATAATATAACTATCTACATAACACCTGCTCTATGATGGGTTTTTTTCTTAAACCCGCATGTGATGGTAATGCAGACAGACAGACAATACCAATTACTTATACTTTTCTGCAAAATAATACATCATACTTTAATGTGTTCATAATGATGTCATTAAAGGGTTTATGTGTACTTATACCTAGTGAGCACGATTTCCTACTTAGGAACTTACTTATTTATTATTTTATCTTGAAATTGTGTTGTAAAGGAGTTATCTAGTGTCTATTCGCTTCTTATAAATGGCAGAATATTATTTTTAATGTCATAACTTTTGGTAGAGATAGATGCAGAGGGCTACTTCTTGGGAATCTCGCATTCGACACATCTCGAAGGAAAAATCACATTTTGCGGCAATTGTCACATCTCCTAATCTCACGAAGTCATGACTCGAGTGGTCGGGAGCAGTCGAGATCAAAGTAACATGTTATTTTTCCTTCGAGATGTGTCGAATGCGAGATACGAGATTCCCGAGTCTTAGCCCCTTACACGCACGTTAAACCGTTGGTCCCGGTTGTTGTTGATTAATAACAATCGTTAAGCCATGTCAGAGACCCTTTGGGTGGCCTAAAAACTCTGACACCAGGGGTGGCCACTACCTCATACGATTACCTACCTAGCCCCTTGGGGGTCCCAAAAATTTCAGTCAAGCAAGCTGAAGGCTTGAGATAGTTGACGCCCGTACCCTTCCGCTTCAAGTACTTTTAGGACACCCCTTTTAAGATAACTTATTTTGTCAATGATAATACACCACAAAAACAAAGTCGACGTCTTTCCGCGTTTGTCCACGTCCGCAGACGCGCGCGCATTGCATGTTATTGTAAACTTTACAACCCCATAACTCGGCAGCCCCTCGACCGATTTGGATCATGTTTAAACTTCAAAATTCTTAATTATTTCATTTACCCGCCTACCAAATTTTATGACTATCCGACCAAATTTACTCAAGTTATCGTCGTTCTAGTAGACTCGGAGACTCGCTTCGCTCGCTCGTTAAAAAAATTTGGTTTATCATATCAGTTAGATTGCATACAAATGTGACAACCAAAATGTACCCACAAAAGTAACAGGCCCTCAAAAGCCACCTTCTAAAGACCCACCAGCCTAACCTCCCCCCTCTCTTTCCAGCAAGTGGCAACCCCCACGGTGGTGAAGAAGATCCTGCGCCTAAAGCAGGAGAACCCTGGCATGTTCGCTTGGGAGATCCGCGAGCGACTGCTCAGCGCGCGCGTCTGTGAACCACACTCCATACCGTCGGTCTCGTCTGTGAACCGGATACTGAGGAACAGCGGGCTGGCGTGGAGCGAAGATGAACCTAGAAGCGGGCATGGTAAGGACCATTTCTGTTTAATAATTACTCTCGCTGTATTTTGTGAAAAAGATTGTAGGATACAGTGGGCTGGTGTGGAGCAAATATGAACCTAGGGCAGGGCATGGTAAGAACCATTTTTGCCTACCCCTCATAAGCGCCTCAGCAAACCCTGGCATGTTCGCTTGGGAGATCTGTGAGCGTCTGTGAACCACACTCCATACCGTCGGTCTCGTCTGTGAACAATATACTGAGGAACAGCGGGCTGGCGTGGAGCGAAGATGAACCTAGAAGCGGACATGGTAAGCACCGTTTTTGCTTAACCCCATAAAATCCTGAGCCTACATTTTATAGTTTATGTAAAGCACTTACTGTAAGACTAAAGGACATTTTAAGAGCCGTTGTCTTCTGCAAATAGGATCCCGAGGAATGGTGATCTGGCGAGGACCAAAAATTAACCTACAAGCGGGCATGGTAAGTTGGCTAAGGTCTATTTTTCTAAGAACCCTGAAATGTTTGCTTGGGAGATCCGCGAGCTACTGCTGAGCGCGCGCGTCTGCGAACCACACTTCATACCGTCGGTCTCGTCTGTGAACCGGATACTGAGGAACAATGGGCTGGCGTGGAGCGAAGATGAACCTAGAAGCCGGCATGGTAAGGACTACTTTTGTCTAATACCCTTAGTGTCTTTTCTGAAAAGAATTGAGGGATCCAGTGTGCTGGCGTGGAGCGAAGATGAACCTAGGAGCGGGCATGGTTAGCACCGATTTTGCTTAACCGATTTTTCTTATAGTTTATGTAGAGTCACTTATTGTGAGACTAAAGGTCATTGAGATGGCACCTCTCAGCGCGCGCGTCTGTGAACTACACTCCATACCGTCAGTTTCGTCTGTGAACCGGATACTGAGGAACAGCGGGCTGGCGTGCAGCGAAGATGAACCTAGGAGCGGGCATGGTAAGGACCATTTTGTATTGGTATTAAAACCCTTACCCACTGCAAGGGAATGGGGAGGTTGGAGTCAGAGTTGCCGTCATTCATATGCTTGATCACTGAATAGAGAAATTCACCTAGAGCTTAGATAGGTGCTAGGGTATGAAATAAATATTGTGAGACTTCATTATCATCAAAGGCCTTATTCGTCCATTGCGGACGGTTTATGCAGCGTAGTGTTTTGGCACTTTGTATTGTGGCTAAATAAGCCTATTTGGGAGTGGCGCAGTCGTCCACACAGATCACACTGAAATGATCCGTCTCGTTCTAGCGGACGGATCGGATGCCGAACCAGGGGACCGGTCAAAAAAATTTCGCCCTTTCCTGATGCCATCCCTCCATGCTTCTCTACGTGAGACTTAAGGACATGGAAATGGTAAGAACATGAGCCTACAAACTTCTGGCGTTTAAAAAATACCACAGGGACCAGCAGCTGTCTCTATAGCTACCTACGAGTATGACAGTATAATTAACAATAACAACAACGACATAGAAACCCAAATAGGTTAACGCGCACAACCAAAACAAACAAATCGAATTAACCCCAATAGACCATAAAAAAAACTAAGAGGTCATAACTCAAAAGGGCCGTAACTGATAAAAACAATCACAAAACGAAGCAAAGCACGTCAAAACTGCGGGTGACGGACGAACGGACGTAAATTCCAAAGATGGGTCCTTCACCGACAGGTGCGAGGAAGCGGACGCTAAATAGTAATTTAATTACGACGAAAAACGACCGAGAGTTGCTCCTGTTATTAATAGACTAGAGTGTAAAATGACAAAACAACAAGCACAGAGCAAGAAGAAACAGAATGATGGAGTGACAATGGTTTCCTTTGAAGACTACTAAAGGAGAATCTTTTGAAAACACAAAAATATTTTAGAAGATTTTTAGAAGAGAAAGAAAAAGCGGATTATTTCTTTGTGTTAGAGGATATTTTAAGTTATCACTTGACTTATGAATGCAAGGGTATAAAACACTTAGCTTACGAAAGCAAGACTATTTTTTGTTTTTTTTGTTGCGATCGCTTCAAGCAATTTAATTTAATTAAAATCAAAACTTTTTATTTGGCATGAATCCAGAGTGTTAATAATTATAATGGTAACTCTTATTCTAGTGTTAGTATTAATTTAATTGCAAAAACAAAAATACTATAATTATACTTTATTAGCACGAGCATACACACAACTGTTTCCTCATTCTACTGTCACCTCGAGTTTTTATAATATGTATAGAAGATCTAATATCTTGAGAAAAAGTGAAATTTGACAGCCGTGAAAACGGCTCATTGAGTTGAATGAAGCGATTCTTCTGGGTGTTCTTAGTTTGTGCCACTAAGGCTATTAAAAAGGGTAATTATGTTCATTGTGAGTATTGTGACATAGTTAAGGGAGTTATTGTCGCTTGACAGGGCATAAATAATACCTTTTTACTCATTTGTTAGCGTTGTATGGATGGCTCTGCTAATTTTGTAGTATGATCAGTTTATTTTTTATTAATAGTGATATTTGTATGAGGTCCATTTTGTATCTTCTTTTAAACAAAATAAAGAAAATTATTAAAACTTCCCGAAAAACTTTACTAATCCTAATCCTCCTAACTAAGTAACCTAACTAAGCCCCTAGAATTAAAGCAGAATATTCTTTGCTGTACTACAAAAACATTAAAAGGACCGACAGCATTAATAAATCGTAATTGAAGCCGTCAACTGGGAGCTCATTTTGGCACCATTGCGTTACAAACTAAGGCCCGGGGCCTTAGCCTGTAAAGCAATGGCGTGTCGATTGCGTCCCAGCAGAAGGACAAAACCAGGGTTTCCTCGTTTTTCTCTTACAACCAAAGAACTAATCCTCAAATTACTAAGAACTAATTCACAAGAGTGAAGTCTTGTTACATGTGACATGCTATCTTTTCGTAGCTGTTTTACATTTATTTAGGGGATGGTTTTTAGAAAATATTTTATGTTTTAACTTGGTACTTTAGAGTGAAATAAACTACATTTATCAGGCTCTGGGATCACCAGATTTGGTCATTAGTATGTGCTGAGTTGTGGCAAAGCTTCTTAACTCATCAAAAACAAAAACTCGGAGTCCGCAAGTGGTCTTCTCAAAATATCCATCATGTAAATAATATTCGTCTTTCTCCTCTTTTCAGAACCTTACCCGCAGCCAGAGCTACCGCCAAACGTGATCGACTACATGTCTGTGAAGACCTCTATGCCACCGACCGCCATATCGCAACAGAACGCGCCATACTTCGCACACTCAGCCATAAGGGTCCCTCCACCGCAGCCCACGGAACCCCAGCACCTTTACGACAGACGACTTGCCACCTCCTGGCTGCTAGCCAACCAGGTCCAAGCCCAAGGGTTACTAAAGCCATACCCCGTATCCCCTTGGCAACGAATCATGATGCCATACCACGACTCGAAATTCTCACCCTACGCGCTAAGTCTCCACAGCGATCTATTGAACAGAATCAACCCTGACGACGTCAAATCGGAACACTCTGAACACATCTCTGTCGAAGCAAGCGACGATAGCAGAGATAGGGTTGAGAACGACGAAACGGAACGCAAGACGCCATTAGAAAAAGAGAAAAAGAAAAACCCGTATTCCATTGAAGAACTGCTGAAGAAACCTGATAAAATCGTCAGTTCGCATTCGGGCGCGTTCCAGAACTTTCTACGACAACCCAGCGGCAGTATGGTCGAGTATCAGAGGAAAGAAAAAGTAATCAGCAACCGAAGTTCGCCAGCCAGCTACTGCTCTGCGCAAAGCGCGTCCAATGACGGTTTCACAGAGTCTGTGGCTTCAGAAATAAAGGCGGGAAATTAAACTGAGTTTGACGTTTGGGAAACAAAAGTAAATTTAAAGTGATGAAAAGGACCATGGCCACTCTCTTTAGTATGAAGCCTGGATGAAAAACACAATTTTCGCGCTCTATTTTGACTAAGCTGCCTTAGAATAAATTGAACTCTTCAAGAGCTTTCATTTGACATGAGTCTTATTTAATTGCTGTTGGATAATATAAAATTGTTCATCAAGAGTCAACAGTGACAGTGGGCCCAATAGTTCATGGTCCTTTAAACCAGTTTCTTTTTCTTTTTTCTCGTAGATGTTTTGTGAATGACCATTTATCTTATAGATAGATTTAAGTTTTAATTTGTAGATAATTTATTTTATTTTGAGCCTATTTTTAAGTAATTAGAATAATAATTACCTAGGGTTAATTAGAATAATTCACTGTGTAATATATGACTCTGTGATATCGTGAAACGTACATTCCCTATTGAAAATCTTATGGATAAGTGATAGGTACCTACATTCCATTTTATGTTTTCGTAGCCTAACCGATCTTTGTTTAAGATATTTAAATACTTTTACATATCCAATAAATACCTAGATATTGACATTAGGTATAATGTAAATAGACAAATAAAATGAGATTAATTGTTATAAGTACTTAACTTACCCAATTAGTATGTACACGGTTAGTTAGTTATTCGGACAGCACATTAAAATAAACCAAATCTTAGTGAAAACTCACATAAACTTGCTTTTATTTGCTAACCCTAGGTACACACGACAGCACATCCGAGTCTACACTTTTGTTGTAAAGTCTCCCGTAACGTAACCGAGTAGAGAGCTATTATAAATAGCGTGTAATGGTCGACGTGCTGTCGTGTCATGATACTGTTGCCATAAAAATCGTTGACCGCTGAAACTGGCAGTTCTTACGCAGATTTCTTACACAGGCTGACATAAATTCGCAAAGTTTAGTTACTCTTCGAAAAAACGGGCTTTTAAGTATACTTTACTTCTAAAGGCTGGCGTCCACTAGGCGGATCGGGCCGGCCGGGGCGCATCGCAAGATCGCAACGCAAAAATCCGCTGCCTGTATTTGGAAACAACGTCCACTAGCGGCGGATCGGGGTGGGGCGGGCGCAACGCAATAATCCGCCGCTAGTGGACGCTTCTTTTTCTCTCGAAGGTTGGCAATCATCTTTGCTATTACTTCCTTTGAGGCTGCCAAACGGAACAAGGAGCAATGAAATACAGGCAGGCGGATTTTCGCGTTGCGGCCCGCCCCGGCCCGATCCGCCTCTAATGAACGCCTACCTTAAGAAAGAAGGATAAAACACTTATTTTTTTATTCGTAGGAAAATAGAAAACCCATGAAAAAGCCAGAATTAATCCATCCTTCGCGATTACAGTCGCCTACTCGTTCCAAGAAATAAAACGTGTCAATAAAACCTTTAAATGGCGGTTAGAAATGTAAGTAAGGCATTCGTTACAGTACAACAGTGTAACTGAGCTTTACCCAGGAGCTATGAATTAATTATGCGAAGTAGTCAACCGATGGAGAATTTTTCACCAAAAACATGTAGAGCTGATTTAGAAGAGGCGTGGAGCAAGAGAACGAGGAAGATGGCGCGAATGTAGAGTGGCAGAGTCAATGTAGAGTTTGTAGAGTAAACTGACTATAGATCGACTCTACGACTATCCATAGAGCTTAGTTAGACATAGCTCTGAGTTCGATAGCCGGTTGAACAATGACAAATCTGCTAGTAATAGGTACACAAGAAGTGTGATTTGTTTGACTCCCATATTTTTTTGTAGCGGGCACCTTGCACGAGGCTCTTTGCTATAATTTTTTAATGTGATTAGCACTTTTAGTGCCAAATTTTTTGTGTGCCGGAAAACGCCTAAGGCCCGTAATATCAATCACAGTTTAAACCAAAAAGGCTAGTTTAAACCCTATCTGTCGATAAATTTTCATATAAAATGCGAGGTTTAATCTATGGTCTGAAACTGTGATTGATATTACGGCACTAAGCCAGAGAAAAGGCAACAAGGATAAAAAACAATTTCTTCCTTACTACCCAACAGTGGGCAAAACTCGGCGGATGTTGATGATGGTACATTTTATGGAGATTCTGAGAAATTTTTCCATCAGAGAAGAGTACCTATTTTTAACCCCCGACCAAAAAAGTAAGAGGTGTTATAAGTTTGACCGCTATTTTAATGTGTGTGTGTCTTTCTGTGGCACCATTATCATAGCTCTTAAACGGGTATGCTTATTTATAGCTAAAATGTCGGGGGTATTTTTTAATTTAGTAGATAATTATTTCACGCATTTTCACAAGGAAGGGATCGGGGATATTCGCCTGACAAAGAAGAAGTTTATGCCCAATAGTGGGAGACATTCAAGGGTTGGCTAGATAGATAGATATAATCTGTGCGGGATCAGAATGGGATAATACCTTTTGGAACTGAGAAGCTCGCGGTCCTGTAGCGTCAGCATTTCGGCAAACTCTAGTTGTCTATGGCCAACTAGCGTCGAAACTTGCTTGTGTTTTCTGTGCGCGTGGGTGTCAGCTCGAGTTTTATCACGTTTTATTCAATTAATGCAATAACCTTGAATCCTTTCAGATTACAACCATTTAACATTTTTGTGTATTTCCAATTTCATAACCCTATCTATGATAGAACGTAGAACTAAAATTTTTTTTACCGACGCTACTCGAGAACTGTCATTTTCGATTCAGTTCCAAAAGGTATTATCCCATTCTGATTCCGCACGGATTATACCTACATGTTATACTGTCACGCACGACACTGTCCATAAGGTCGCCATTGGTTTATGACTTCTAGATTAATTAAGATGGCGAGCGGAAAAAATTACACCCATCGACGTGACATTAGCGCGTAGGTGCGTGATTATTGCTCACTTTGCCTGCCAGTGTATGTATGTTAATCTAGTCTCCTCTCTACTAATAAGGAGAAATTACTGAAGAGATGTTTGTAAAATGTTACGGTGTTGAATGTTTTTTTATCGTGTCTGTCGTGTGTTTATTAAGTAGTTGGAAGGTATTGTTTTTGGGATCTTAAAACTTGGGTAAGTAAGTAGGTACACACGACAGCACGTCCACTTTTGGCGTTTTGCTAGGTTCTAATCTAATTGATAATTAGGAACCTATGCAGGGTGTTAAAAGACCGCCAACAGACCCGAAAGGTACGCATACTAGACACCAAAATAATTAATAGTACATTACTGCCGCGATCTGTAATGAGTGCGTTTCTGGCGCGCTTTTGATGGCCGACAGAGCGCAGCGTAGCGCAGCTCAAGGCCCTCACAGTGCGGTCAGCATTGCAGCCCTTGATGGACAAGCTGGGGCCTTAGCCTGTAAGACAATGGCGGGTCAATGGCTTCCAGGCACAAGGACAAAACCGGGCTCTCCTCGTTTTTCTCCTACAACCAGAGAACTAATCGTCTAGAATTAGAATCAAAATATTCTTTGCTGTACTACAAAAACACTAAAAGGACAGACAGCGTTAGCAAATCGTAATTGAAGTCGTCACCTGACAGCCCATTTTGGCACCATTGTCTTACAGGCTAAGGGCCCTGGTATGAAGGCCGAGACCGAAGGTCGAGGCCTTTATAGCGCGGCCAGCAAGGGCTGCAATGATGACCAAACTTGAGGGCCGAGAGCGTAGCTAAGCTAAGCTCGAGGCAATCATAGCGTGGCGAGCAGCGCACTCATTGCAGACCAAGGCTTGTATAGTGCTTTACTCAAACAATGCGAGTAATTAAAATAGTAATTAGAATAGTAATTAAAATAGTAATTTAATTAGCTTACCATTTGTCGTAGATTAGGTACTTTCTGTCGATTTTCCATTCCGCATTTTTTTTGTTAGTAAACTTGCTTGTATTCTTCTTTTGACTTCGGTGGCAATAAATTTGCAATTACTAATTTCGCTTGCTTTTGAATGTCCGGCGGTGTTAAACACATTAAATATAGGATTCGTCGCTTTAAGAGTTCACTTTTTCAACAAAAACACAGAAAAAATCACTTCGAACAACGCGCGAAAAGCCGAAAACAATATGGCCGCGCTTTTTTTTTTCTATGCAATGTGTCGACTGCCAGTACCCATACAGCCCAATTCTAAATAAATACTTTTTGCGCCTGATGTTTGAGTTCTATTTATGAAACAAAACTCGACATTAATGGATTTTCATACAGATTTTCGGGCCGCAAAACACGACATTAATGAAATTCCATACAACTTTTCTGGCGCCTAATCCGAGTAGCCCGCAAGTCCGACTTTGCTCAAAGAAGGTTGTCGAATTAATGTCCACATTACGAGCTTTTTTGAGTAAAGTACTTTTCGATAAATTATTGCTGGGAAAAGTGGGAAATGATTTTGGTTTTTTAGGTTATAATTTTGGAAAATATTTTATCACACAATTGAAGTGTAACGCAGAGAAGTCATATTGCGCAAGCGTTGACATAAACTTTTGTTACTTACGCTCGAGGTGCCGATGTTAAGAATACATTGCGGGTTGCAATTTTAACGTCATTATATGCAAGAAATATTCAAAATTTTGATATGGCTTCTTAAAAAGAAATGTTAAGTACTAGACACTGAGCAAATTTCTGCAATTTTTTTTTTAAATGTCCGACTTTGAACCTCAATATCTCGGAAACCGTTGATTTCCCAGGCATAGTTCCTTGGGAAAAAATGTTCGATATGATGAGGACAATACGTGGTTTTCCGCTTTGTTGGCGGTCTTTTAACACCCCGTATACTATAGGCTTGAAAACTAGGAATCCATTTTTTTTCAAATATTAAGTGCTTCCAAGAAGATTACGATTTTTTTTTAACGCTAGTTTGTCTGTGCCGTCCCCTAAGGTAATAGGCTGATCTGATAATGAAGAAGTGGTATCGCAGGGGGCATAACAACTTCTCGACAAGCAGAGCAGCGCACAGAAGCTATAGTGTAACGTAATGCGTCGTTTATGGAAATCCGATCGCGGCGGAAGTTAAGTAATTTCATACATTAGGCCGTGGACTAGAAGGTTTCTTACATCCGAGGAAATATAGCTAAATAGATTGATAGACCACATACAGTACAGTCGGCCACACGCTAGGAGACCCCTTTTTGTCCGACTGGCGCCCTTATGCCGCGCGCGGTAAGAGCTGCCATGGGGTATCTGTGACTGTGGCCGACTGTACTTATCTATTAAAGACTCGGTCGGCCACAGTCACAGATACCCCATGGTCTGTATTGTGCCCATGGTCTTCTATTGTATTATGACCGTGCTATCGAACTAAATTCCTATCGATACAAATGAAAACCCACAAACCACAAAGAGATGAGATGCGATAACAAAAGTAAAATAAGTAAGTACACACGACAGCACGTCGAGGCTTACACGCTAGCACTCTACTCGGTTACGTTACGGGCGACTTTACAACAAAAGTGTACCTACAGTCTGACGTGCTGTCGTGTGTACCTACCTACTAACCTAATAGACAACAAAAATGTTAAATATTCGTTTTTGACGCCAGTTGAGTCGTGGTTTCTGTGTGGGCAGCTGTGTTTCGGGTTTTATTTGAGGTAAGTTTTACATTAGCTAACTCAAAACTTGGTATAGGTAGCTACCAACTAAAATGTAAAATTCTTTAGAAATTACTTAAAGAATTACATAAGCTACAAAATATAGAAATAGACACAGATTATGAACAGATACGCCTAATCTGTCTTGTTGATAAAACAATGTAATTTTATGCCGGTCGGTATCGGTAGACGACGACCGGCTTATTCAAGGTTAATGTAACAAAGCTATCATGAATACGTAGGTACACACGACAGCACTTCAGAGTGTACACATTTGTTGTAGTCGCACGTACAGTCGGCCACAGTCTCAGATACCCCTTTTTGTTCGATTGCCATGGGGTATCTGAGATTGTGGCCGACCGTACGTAACGTAAGTGAAATAGTGAATAGAGTGCGTCTTCGTGCTGTCGTGTAAACTCGTGTATAATGCGTGCGGGACGAATGGGATAATACCTTTTGGAACTGAGACGCTCGCGGTCCGCCTGTCAGCTGTAGGTAGCGTCAGCATTTCGGCAAACTCTAGTTGTCTATGGCAAACTCGCGTCGAAACTTGCTTGTGTTTTCTTTGCGTGTGGGTGTCTGCTCGAGTTTTATCACGTTTTTATTAAATTAATGCAATAACATTTAATCCTTTTAGATTACAACCCTTTTTTTTTGTGTATTTTCAATTTCATAACCCTATGAACGTAGAACTAAAATTTTTTTTACTGCCGCTACTTGAGAACTATCATTTTCGGTTCAGTTCCAAAAGGTATTATCCCATTCTGATCCCGCACGCATTATACAAAATGTTTGCTATTTTTATTTTTACACTCATTTCGTAGGAAAGCACTGCTCATTGTTATTTTGTACACACGACAGCACGTCGACCCTAACACGCGTGCACTCTATTCATTTACGTTACAGGTGACTTTGCAACAAAAATGTACAGTCGGACGTGCTGTCGTGTGTACTAGTCTGCTACACCGACAAATACAAGTGGGGTATTATCTATCCATCTATGTCGCCCATTGTTGGGCATAGGCCTCTTCTTAGTCACGCCAACTTAATTTATTTTCTTCTGACAAGTATAGATACCTACAATACAGTGATGCTGTTTTATACATTATTGATGTGCATCATACATTTGTGCAGTAGGTAGGTATAATCCGTGCGGAATCAGAATGGGATAATACCTTTTGGAACTGAATCGAAAATGACAGTTCTCGAATAGCGTCAGTAAAAAAATTTTTAGTTCTACGTTCTATCATAGGGTTATGAAATTGGAAATACACAAAAATGTTTAATGGTTGTAATCTAAAAGGATTCAATGTTATTGCATTAATTTAATAAAACGTGATAAAACTCGAGCAATCACCCACGCGCGCAGAAAACACAAGCAAGTTTCGACGTGAGTTTGCCATAGACAACTAGAGTTTGCCGAAATTCTGACGCTACAGGACCGCGAGCGTCTCAGTTCCAAAAGGTATTATCCCATTCTGATCCCGCACGGATTATAGTCACCAGCTAAAAGCCTTAGTAGTTAGGTACGGTCGGCCACAGTCTAGGGTAGGTACCCCATGTTAGCTCTTACCGCACGCGGCATAAGGGCGCCAATCGAACAAAAAGGGCTATCCTGGCATGTGGCCGACTGTACACGAATAAACAATAACTTACCTACATACAGCCTTTTATAAAAATAAAAATAAACACCCGCCATTTAACCACTGAAGCTATTTTTCAATATGGCGCAATAAAAAAAAAGATTTAATTATATTTTTCTTGTACAAAATAGCCTTAACTTTGAATGAACATTGAACATTACGAAGTACCAAATAGTTAGGGAGGCGAGGTAGCTAAATGGCGTAATTCAACGGCGCCGTCGAGACCTATCAAAATCGAAAGATAAAATAATTTCGAAAAGAAAAGCTCGTATGGCAAAAACCATTTTAGCGGTGGGTTTGGTTTGGGGTTTGGTTTGTACGGTTATTCAAAAATGTAAAAAAAAACAGTTACTTGGGCATTCTCGAGCGCGTCAGATATTTATACTACGTATGCCCCGAGTGCCTCTGATAACAACGGTATACTAATCTGCCGGTTTGCGTGGTGGGGGTAGGCATATAAAGTACCAAGACAAAAATGCAAAAAAAAAAAATTTACTCGAGCGCGTCAGATTTTCGGAAGGGGTGTTAAGTAGACCCCAAGGAAGCTCCCTTTAAAAAAACTGACGATTTCGGCGTGACGATAAGTTACGATGAATTTTTGAAAATGCAAAAAAAAAAAGTTATTTTGAAATACTCGAGCGCGTCAGATTTTCATAGGGGAGGTTTATCTCGGTATCCTGAAAGCATATTTTTTTAATCTGACAAAAATGTTGGTGGGTTCTCTTAATGTGACCGAAAAAGTTTGAGTTTTTATGATGCTTCAAGTCAAAACGTTTTAACTTTGGACAAAAATGTAAAGAGACCTTATTTGTGTAAAATAAAATTACCTTTTTTGTTTATTTTAACTTTTTTTTTGTAAAATGTATCGTTCGCGACTTATATGCCGTAACGCGTTCTTAGGAAGACGAAATGGCTCCTCCACACTTCCGGTCATGCGGAAACCGGCAGATTTTGTATTTTTAGCAAGTTTTAGATTATATTCTTCAAAATAAATAAAAAATAAATCGCGCTCGAGAATGCCGGATTAACGTTTTTTTTTACAAGTTCGCGACCCTATAACTCGGCGGCGTCAAGGACTTATCGTCAGATTAGTTAAATTTAGTCTTTAAACACTAAAATCAACCCCCAATATCTTAATCTGACGCGCTCGAGTATTTCAGACTATCCATTTTTTTTTACTAATCTGATCGTCTATCCTAGGCGCGCGTCACTACATATCTATAGAGCTAAATACTTTACAAGGTTGTTCTATTAGGTCTAAGGTATCTCTCATATCTTAAACTGCCACGCTCGAGTATTGCCGAAAATTCCCCTATTCGCCTCCCTAACCAAAAGCTTCACTTTGCGAATTCAAAGAGAAATCAATTAAAAACTTTGACAGTATGAACGCAATAGCGTCACGGGTAACCCCCCTGTGTCCGCTACTGAAGCTCGAAAAACGGAAGCTCTAATAACGGAAGCTCGAATGAACTGAAGCTCGAATAACGGAAGCTCGAATGAACTGAAGCTCGAATAACGAAAGCTCGAATGAACTGAAGCTCGAATAATGAAATTGCTCTAGCCAACAGATTCCAGCAATGCGCGTCATAGTGATCGGCAGCGGGGCTGCTGGCCTGGCCGCGCTTCGACGGCTGCATGAGGCTGGCGTCACCGCTGTCTGCTTGGAGGCGGCTAACAGGATCGGGGGCAGAGTCAACACCGTCCCCTTCGCTGACGGCGTCATCGACCTGGGGGCTCAGGTGTGAGTAACATTTCCCTCCTTCATGGCAACAAAAAACCTCATGGCTCCGAGGTTAGGCCACGATATGGCTCCAAAATCTCGCAGCATGCAGGTTTAACAGAAGCCACCAATAATTCTTTTGAGCCTCAACGTCACGGGCCCAAGTGGCCATACTGATAGGATATGACACTCAAAGAAGAACAGGAGAAGTCCTAATTCTTCCCTCATGTCGAACGCGTCAAAGTCCTGGGTTCCTTACAGGCGTGCTGATTTTCGCCTGTTGAATATCCTGCCAGCTACACTGTGGAGCATCATCACATCATGTGGAGCATTGTTTAGTTATGCAGTTTATTGCTTCTTCTTCCTATTCGTATTCGTGTGAGAGTGTCAAAATTATCATAGGGCATGCAGCCAGTGCTTCACGACCACTATGGCTTTGGGTGTCGCTTTCAGCAGGTCTTCGGTGGTGCACGTGAATGGAGAGTCTGGGCACTGTAGGAGGTGTTGGTTTATTGCTGGTTTTACACGCTACAAAACATTGAAAAGAACAGAAGAGGCTGTTTTGCTACGCCTTGGGCGTCCTAGTGATCGGCAGCGGGGCTGCTGGCCTGGCCGCGCTTCGACGGCTGCATGAGGCTGGGGTCACCGCTGTCTGCTTGGAGGCGGCTAACAGGATCGGGGGCAGAGTCAACACCGTCCTCTTCGCTGACGGCGTCATCGACTTGGGAGCTCAGGTGTGAGTAACATTTTCTTCTTTTCCTACTTCTTCCTTCGTGTCGAAAGCGTTCAAGCCATCATCATCATCAGCCTGTTAACACCCACTGCTGAGTAAAAGCCCCTTCATGCTCAGGCCAACTTTCTCGATCCTGTGCCAGGCGTAACCACTGTTTTTTGTAGTAACCACCGGATAATTGGGCTGACTAATGTCATCGGACCATCTGGCTGGTGGTCTGCCAACCGATCTCTTCCCCTCTCAAGGTCACCACACGGGTTGTGGCTGAAAACCAGCGCTGTTCCTAGGGTTCTCTGTGCAGAACCTTAGTCAGCAAAAGCTGAGCCACAACCCATTGCCTTACTCTTCCTATTACATTAGAATCCTACCTACCATATTGTTGTTAAATTTTTAAGAGTATTGCAATAAACCTTTTTTCTTTCTTTCTTTCTTTCACTCTGCAATAGACTTCGTCCCAGGGTATCCCGACTACCTACTTCGACTTCAAAGACTTAGTAGATGCACCCTTGTGGTAAACCAAGCACAATACAATGTGATAATTTGTTTCAGACTTGAAGGCGAGACAGGCAACTCGGTGACGCAAATGTGCAAACCACTTGGTATCATCGAGCCTATCGGACCAGAGACCAGATCGTTTGTGCTATCCAATGGAGAGATTCTGCCGAGCGATGTGGCTACAGCCTTCTCGAGGGAGTTGGACTTATGGGTAGCTAAAGCTGATAAGTCGTCGCTGGTGAAATCTGGTCTTGAAGTCGTGAGGGAGGCGTAAGTACATTTTGTTTACTGTACCAACTGTTGTCGATGTGTGTGTGTGTGTTTCATCACGATTTTCATTTTTAAATATTAGCGATGTTTTAGTTAGGAGCATCTAAACAATATCCCAGGCAATGCAGCGTTCGAGTGGTCACTTCATCCATTTAGTATTGGTGGTCATGCCACTGGACGCTGCTGTATAAATCATCTGTCCTGGTTGCAAAGGCCTAAGTTTTTATTTAGTAGTACGTATCTCTTGTGATACAGCAACCTTTTCCGCTTTCATAGAACCAGCTGGAGGGGTTACCAATATCCTCGGTTCAAGTATCTAAAAGTCGATAATCAGAATCACATAAATCTTTTCAAAAATACACACATTAATTTATTATTTCCAGACTAAAATCCAACACCACCCTCCAACTCGAACCAGGTCTCAAAACCGGTCTACTGGACTGGTTCGAGCGTTTCCACGAGTACGGCGGTCAGGCAGACCCTAAGAGGAGCAAATCCCTAGTTGGCATGAAGGAGCGGTGGTTATGTGAGGGACAGCTCCAGGGTTTTAAGGGCAAGGGCATAGGGCAGGTCCTGGACGTGCTTCTGGTGAGTTAAAATTTGTATCTTATCCACCTGGTGACCTGACTCGGGATCTGTCATGACAAGAAAGTGGCTTAAGCCCAACAGTGGGAGACTTTCATGGGCTGGATAGATAGATAGATAGTGGCTGATATTGTACGTCAAACGGTTACTCCAGTACGAGGTTACTTGAGTTCATCGATACAATATTCTGGCCTCAGTACTAAGAATGTAAGTAACAATTATTGGACCCGATTCTATGGACACTACTGGTACCTTCGTAAATGGGTGATAGAGAAGAACTAACGAGATAAACGGAGTAAAATCAAAGACATTCCAGATTTCTTAGAATAAAAATTCCACAGGGATCAATCTTAAGCCATTCCATTTTCCTTCTCTTCTCTTTTTTTTCTCTTTTTTCCACCCGCAAGTATAGAGAAGTCACGAGACGAACGTTGATGTTGATCAGAATTTGAATGATTTTAATTTCCAGAACAAAATCCCCGACCCTTCCAAAGAGTTGCCCCTGGATATCCAGCTCAACAAAGAAGTGGATACCATCAAGTGGAAGGCGAGCGATGGTCTGGTGAAGGTGACCTGCAAGGACGGCAGCCTCTACGAGGCCAAGAGCGTCATAAGCACCATCTCGGTTGGGGTTTTGAAGGAGAGGTAAAAAGCAAAGTGCAAAACGCGACAATCCGAATCCCGACTCTGTTTAGATAAACAGACTTACATCACCTCTCTCTCTGTCACCCTCGTGGGTGTTTCCAATGTGAACACTAGCCTTACTCTTTACCTAGTCGTTCCAGCCGAGCGGCCTCATTGAGCTTGATATTCGCGAGCTTGAAGCGATACCTTCCCTCATTCTATTAGGTAGGTAATCAACTCAGCGCTATGTAGACAAAGTCTTAAAATCTTCAGCAAGCGCACGCAAAACAGATAGCAGCAAAAAACAGTTAGGTACCTAGGTAGGTACCTACTTATCCAAAAGGAATGTAAAAGACAAACTAATATCCTTTTAAGGCACACCACCCTCTTCGAGCCAGCCTTGCCTGCAGTGAAGCTCAACATCATCCAGGGGTTCGACATGCTAGTCTTGGACAAGATCTTCATGGAGTTTAAGGCACCGTGGTGGTCTGATCGTCGTTCCAGCTTCAGCCTGGTTTGGAGGCCGGAGGATGCTGCCAAGTTCACGGATGAGGAGAAGTGGATCGCTGGGGTAAGCAATCATCATCAGCCTTTTAATACTCACTGCTAAGTAGGTAAGGTAGGTATCCGACATGTACACGCCACTGCTCTGGATTCTGTGTCAGACGCAACCAAATGCTTTCTGGCTACTGCAGTTATTTCATCGGACTACTTGCCAAGTGGTCTTCCGGCTGAACTCTTTTCCACTCGAGGTCGCCACTCCGCATTTCATTTCAACCATCTGCCTTCCACATTCCACTTCCTTCCATATTATCCAGATCCAAAGTGGAGCCAACTATGACTAGTTTTCTCACAACGTTGTTCGTTCACTCCAGCGGCCTCAGGGCCACCCAAAGCTTTGGGCGGTCTAAAAACTATGACACCAAGGGTGGCCAATACCTACCTCATACGATACCTACCTAACCTACGTTTACGTACTTGAGTAGGTAAATGTTCCAGGTTTCATAGGTTTTAATAAATTGTGTTCACAGGTTTACGGAATGGATACAGTGGATGGTCAAGCCAACGTCCTCGTGTGTTGGATCAACGATGAATCTGCCAGACTGATGGAGAAGACCAGCGAGGAGGCGGTGAAGAGAGGCATGGATAAACTGTTGCACCAAACTTTCGGGAGCAAGTTTGAACCGACACCTATCAAGACGATTTTGAGGTAGATTGGCCCCTGATTATACTTAACTTGGTGCGGTTAAGCGGTGGTGGCCTAGTGGTAAGAACATTGGACTCGGAAGCGAGAGACCCAGGTTCGATTTCCAGTGATTGCATGTACAGTCGGCCACACGATAGGATAGGTCCCCCTTTTTGATCCATTAGCGCCCGTATGCCGCACGCGGTAAGACCTGCCATGGGGTATCTGTGACTGACCGAACGTACCTATGACTTGGTTTTTTTTTCAACATTACGTACATTTGTGAATTTGAAGTACCTAGCAAATCCACTCGCTAACGATGAAGGAAAAACATCGTGAGGAAACTCGCGGCTTAGTTGGTCAAGAACTACAATTCGTAAGCCATCTACCTACCTATCTCATGCCAAGCGAAATGGGTCATAACCTTGAATTTTTTACAGAACAAAATGGAACACCAACCGCTGGGAACGTGGGGCGTACTCATACCGGTCAGTCTACTCGGAGGAACATGGCAGTACTGGCCCGGCATTGTCGACCCCGCTGCTTGACGACGGAGGGTTCCCAGTAGTCTGCTTCGCTGGAGACGCGACGTCCACGCATTACCCAGCCTCGGTACATGGGGCCGTTGATTCTGGCTTCAGAGAGGCTGATAGGCTGATTCAGTTGTTGAAATGAGCCTCAAGTAGGTACCTAGGTCATCTCTTTGTGCTATGTGCTAAAATAAATTAAATGAAATAGAAAACAAGAACTCTTTGATTTTGGACCACACCCCTCCGTGAAGGCAAACGCATATTTTTTAAATAAACGCTGCTGGCTTAGCATGGGTGACCATATCCAGTTTTGGAGCTCAATACACCATCGGTAGGTACACACGACAGCACGTAGACACTTTCGTTGCAAAGTCGCCCGTAACGTAAGTGAATAGGGTGCACGCGTGTAAGGGTCTACGTGCTGACTTGTGTACGTATTGTAAGGCTTAGTTATTTGGGATAAGCGCCTGTTGAAAAATGTGTAGCAAATACTTACATAGAACAAAATACTCATAAACTCATATTAGGCGCTTGGCTGAAACACAGAGTACAACAGCTTGACAGTTTGATTGATTTGACAACTCACTGGATTTAATAATCTGTGAATTAAACCAACACAGCTGATTTTGGTTGTTTGTTTTCCCGTGTTTTTATCGCAAAAGTAAATCAAAACCTAGAGTTTTATGACAACAAACGACTTATCTGAACCCTGGTAAAATCATGGACGCCGACAACCTTACAAAACAAGTGAGTTCCCAACCTTTTACGTCCTTTTATTTCGAACATCGCTTTCACGTGTTATTATTCCCCGAAACCCCTTTGCTTCCTTCCAGATTGAAGAAGTGGAAGCTCTAAGCTCGATCTATGGTCCAGATTGGCGGACAGAGAGCGAGAGTTGTCGATCTTACAGTATAAAAATCGTGGAGAATAAAATAGAAGCTATTCTGTATGTCACCTTGCCATTAGAGTACCCCGGCCAAGCTCCTCCGAAGTATGAGCTGTCTGCGCCCAGTATGGAGCGGAAACATAAGGAAATGTTGCATCAGGCATTGGATGAGGTTTACTTGTATGTATTATTATTTTGTTGGTTTTATTTTCAAGCATTGCAGGCTGCAGCATGCAAGTGTTCACGTCACCCATCTAGTGTAAGTAGATGTGCCACTGGACGCTGTATAAACTATCTCGTTAGTTGCGAATGCCTAAGTTTGTTACTATATATGTCGCAGGGATATTGTCAAACCAGTGATATTGTAATTTCACTAGTGAAATTACAATTACCCAGAATATTGTCAGTCGCCACCATTTCTTACAATTTCACGGACTGTTTTTAGGGTTATTGTAATTTCACGGGATCGCTGTAGTGATATTATAATAACCCTAGGTATATTGTGAGTCAACTTTGTAGTAGGTAACTTCGTGCGTTTTGATTGGTCAACTCAACCTCGTCCGCCATTTGCAAAAAAACTGTTGTAAACATTGGAGCGTGCTCGTAATTTTTTGTCTATTTTTACTATTTTGAGAGTTATTTTGTTTGAAAACGCCCACAAATTCCTGTGAAATGTGCAAAATGAGTGATTGTGAACAGTTGAAAGTGTCACAACCTTCAGAAACATTGAAGTTATGTGAAAATAAGTGCGAAATAGTGGTACGAGAAGATTTCAACAAAGAGTTAAGAAGGTATTACAGTGACCAGTCAGATAATACAAAAAAAGTAGAATGGACTTTGAATAGAACCGTAAAAGTAATAAATTTAATAGAAGAATATAAAGCGAGAAAAATACAAAAGCTTCCCACTACTAATCAGCAATATCACCATGCTGTAAAATATGATGTTTTGGATGTTGGCAAGAAAAAAATATTGATTACAAAGCGTAAATCTGTTTCCTCACCAGTGATACAAATAGTTCCTAGTGAAAATTATTATGATATTTTACTAGAAACACACATAGCAACAGGCCATGGAGGGCGCAATAAGATGATTCAGGCACTGAAGAAAAAAAAAATGGTGCCACAGTTTGCAATGAGACTTTTATTGAGTTTGTGTAAAACTTATATGACAAAGAGAAACTTCCCAAAATCAGGTATAGTTAGCCTATAGTTATAGTACACACGACAGCACGTCAGACTACACTTTTGTTGTAAAGTCGCCCGTAATGTAACCGAATAGAGTGCTAGCATGTAAGGGTCGACGTGCTGTCGTGTGTACGTATTTGTGAGGGTGGACGTCTTAAAAATATCTTACTTATTGTATGTACCTTACAAAGGTATTAAAAAAAAATTAAAATTAAAATTAAAACTGCCATAATTATTAGGTATCGTTGCAATAAAGCTTGGGATTTTCAAAAACCTGTCTATTATTTTGTAACTCTATGATTGCAAAATTGACATTGAAAACGGACCAATCATTGACCGTCCGACAATCTAACGGCAATGATATTGTCAACTTATTGCTGCCTTGCAATATCACTGCTTGAGCCTAGTGAAATTATAATATCACTGAATTGAGCCCGTGATATTGTGAGAAATGGAAGCGGTTGACAATATTCTGGGTAATTGTAATTTCACTAGTGAAATTACAATATCACTGGTTTGACAATATCCCTGCGACATATACGCCCTGAACGGTGACCTCGTGATGTGCAACTTTTTGGTAACACTATTCAGGCGCTATTCAGGCATTGCATATAATAAACTTTAGATAAAGATAAGATAAGATTAACGTTTATTTAATTTGCTATAATACAAATACTTTACATATCTCAGCAACTCCTTGAACGATTTGGCTCATGTTCGAACTTAAATATTATTTTATTTTATTTAACTGCCTACCAAATTTCATGAAGATCCATCCAACTCAAGTTATTGTCGAACGAACATTCATACATACAAACGCCGAATTGTTCCAGTAGACTCGGAGAACTTGTCTCGCTTCGCTTGCTCATTTATTACTTATATTTCATTTTACAGAGAGAATGTAGGCGAAACGGTTATCTACCAGTGGGTAGAGAAGATAAGAGAAACTCTTCTTTCAATAAAGCATCCAGTAGTAGAACAGAAGAAGAGCAAAGCTATCGAGGTTGCTGAGGATTTGGCTCAAGTAAGCACATTCATTTTACCTACTATTATAATTATCTGCCTCTTGATCATCCATTTATTTTTTACTTTAAATGAGCTGTTTTCAAAGAACAAATTGAAAGCAGTTCATAGATGGCGTTTACAGGTGTGGCCATAGAAGAACCGGAATACGGCTGTCGCTTAGCACAGATTAATTTTGACAGCCATATTCCGGTTCTACTATGCCCACACCTGTAAGCGCCATCTATGAACTGCTTTGAATTTGTTCTCTGAAAATGGCTCATTCCGTAAGCCTTACAAGTTTTGTAACTATTTAACTCTGTCAAATAAAATTATCTGGCCACCATAATTTGAACTTTCTTGCATCGGAAAAGAGTCCAAACCATCGCTCACTCACTTCTCAAATAGGCTGGCTTTGTGTGTTCAGAACCCATGCATTGTAATATTTTCTAAATGCTGTTTATTTTTAGCTAGAGTTGAACTGTCCCGAGATCATACATGGAGAAGTAATAATGGACAGAAAGAGCTCCTTTCAAGGCCATGCTGCAGAAGTGCATTCGATAGAAGATATAAAGTAAGTTATACTGTTTTATCTTCTTCGACCAAAAAAAACACCCTGTATATCGAACTCAATCTCTTTTATATCATCGGAAAATAAACAACAAGTGAAAGTTTTTTGTGTTTATGATAAGAATGACCCCTAAAGCCCATTGGCACTACACCGCAACCAAAGTTTTTAGTTCAGTTAAAGTTCAGTTCTTTATTTACTTGATCTGTGTAAATATTAAAGGGTGTTTTATAGCAGTATCTTGCTTTACGTAGCAAAATAAAGCAAGACTAAGCGACCTCCTCAACTACAAGATAAGATAAAGATTTATTTCAGACTAGCCAATGCCCGCGACTTTGTCCGCGTGAACTACAGAAAAAAGATATGTGGTTTACATTGCCCCTAAATGTAATAGCGTGATAATATGTAGCCTATGTGTTATTCTGATGTCTAAGCTATCTCCATTCCAAATTTCATCCAAATCCTTCAAGCCGTTTCAGCGTGAAAGAGTAACAAACATCCATCCATCTATCCATACTTACAAACGTTTGTGTTGGCGTGGTAGTAGGAAGTAGGATCAAATTTACGTAAAACTCGTACAAGACATAATATTCTAAGGTTAAGGTACCCTGCTGAGTGCTGACAGAACCTTACAGCTTGTATTTAACCCAACCTCTGTTTCACTTTACAGCGCCGTCCTCCACAAGCTGAAACAGAACAAGAAGTTTGCACACGCCACACACAACATGCTCGCGTACCGGATCGAACGGAAAACGGACAAGGGCACTACTATGCTTCAGGTATCTTCGTCATCATCAGCCCATCTCTGCCCACTGTTGGGTATAGGCCTTTTTCCCCTCGCGCCACCTCTCACGGTCCCTAGCCACAAGGCCGTCTTAAACTATGCTGGGGGCTGGGACCCATGGGCACACAAGAATTTGGGGCCCTTTTGGAAAAATGGCATTGCATCCTTGTGGCGAAAAGGGAAACTACATATTTTCTACATGCCACCTTTTCTGTCAAACAATGTCGTTGGCTTATTTTATCACTGCTCACTGTTACTGTGCCCAATATAAATGTTTTGAGAATAAATTTAATGTGAGAGAAATAGTCGGGTCCTTCGGGGCCCCCTGAGGATGGGGGCCCTGTGTGCCCTTATGGTAAAGACGATATTGCCAAGCTAGCCATCCGCATCCATGGACCGAGGGCCGCTGTGACAATGTCGTCCGACCATCGGGCTGCTGGTCTTCCGACTGATCGTCGTCCAGTTCTCGGCCGCCACTCTGTCACTGCCTTTGTCCACCGGCCATCTTCCCTCCTCGCCTGGTGTCCTGCCCATTTCCACTTGAGACTCGAGATTCGATCACCGATGTCGGATGACGGAATTCGGTACTCGATCAACGAGTCTGAGGCCTAGCTAACATGGCTCGCTTCATAGAAATATTTTGTGCTACTTTTATACGGTGCAGCGGTACTTTTATACGGAGCATGACTTTTATCGAGGCGGATTTATCCAACAAAATGGCGGTTATAGTGGGTTATATATCGCTCTCGACGATATATGTATAACCCACTATAGACGTCAAAAATGCTGATAAACCGTCATTTTGTTGGATAAATCCGCCTCGATAAAAGTCATGCTACGGGGACAGGTATTGCTACTGCAAATTGCATTAGGAACTGTGGGGTAGACTACGCGGGGCATTTCTGATGCAGAGGATATCCCTGGCGCTAGTGTCTTGGGGACCTTTGGGTCAGATGTGGCCCAGGCGGTTAGATCGACTCGTCATTTCTGACAATATATTTTCATTTTATCTCTCTCGACCGCTTTAAGATAAAGATAGATAAGATAAAAAGGTGTTTATTGCCTCAAACAAGAAAAAAAAATACAGGCGGAATATAGAATTGAGCTTTCCGAGTCTGTTTCTCTGGTAACTCGGCCTAATCTACGCATCAAAAGAAAAAAAATACCACTCGTGTTCAGAGATAGTGTGGTAATGTTTTCCTTGTTTTCGATCATTTAGGACCTAAATGATTAAGTAGATACTCATATACAGGGTGTTAAAAGACCGCCAACAGACCCGAAAGCCACGCATACTAGACACCAAAACAAAGTACTTTTTCGATAAATTATTGCTGGGAAATGATTTTGGTTTTTTAGGTTATAATTTTGAAAAATATTTTATCACGCAATGGACGTGTAACGCACAGTAGTCATATCGCGCAAGAGTAGTTATAAGTTTATATTACTTAAGCTTGAGGTGCCGATGTTTAGAATACATTGCGGGTTGCAATTTTAATGTCATTTTTTGTAAGAAATATTCATAATTTTGATATGGCTTCTTGAGAAGGTATGTTAAGAACTAGATACTGAATACATTTCTGCAAAAAAAAAGTTTTGAAAAGTCCGACTTTGAACCTCATTATCTCGGAAACCATTGATTTCCCAGGCATAGTTCCTTGGGCAAAAATGTTCCTTATGATGAGGACAATACGTGGTTTCCCGCTTTATTGGCGGTCTTTTAACACCCTGTAGATGCAAAGAAAGAACTACGTTTTTTTTATGTTGCAGGATTGTGATGATGATGGAGAGACGCACGCGGGAGGGAGGATGCTGCATCTGCTCCAAATACTGGATCAGAAGAACGCGCTGGTGGTTGTGTCGAGATGGTAAGAAACAAGAAATAGAAAGAGCCTTAACCTGCCAGCTCGTCGTCAGCCAATCTAGCCGGGATAATACACTCATTAGCGAACTTGGATGGTATAAATCTATATCAAAATTGAGAGAGGCGGTTAAGGCACAGCAGGACGCACAACTAGCGCCGCTAATGAAAAAAAAACATAGGGTCTTTTTTTAAGATTGCAATCGATTCTCGCCAAAAGTGGCCACTCGTAGGTTCTAGGATCTGGAATCCAAACCGTAGGTCCTAAAAATAGTTAAGCCTCGCGTTGAAATTTTGCAGGAGAGTTTTTAGCAAAAAACGCATCCAAGAAGATATGTTTTTTTATTTCATTGGCGGCGCTAGTTGTGCGTCCAACTGGGCCTTAAGACGGATCTTTACGGAACTCCATCCATTTTCACCAGTGTCACTAGTCTTCGTGGCGAGATGGTAAAGGCATTTTAGAGATTTTTATTTTCTGTGGACCACCTGGATTGTTAATATGATGCCAGGTGAAGACTCAGCTTAATTCTGCCTAAGATAGTCTAAGAATGCGTAGAAAAACACCGGGAATGCGCCTGTAATATTAGACGTACAGAAAAAACGTCTTATTATGTTTTATCGAGAAGGTAATGAACGACACAAGAACTAGGAATAGAAACGGTCATAGGACGGATCCTTGCGGAACTCCTATCTTCATTAGTTGCAGATTTAAAACTACCTATTGTTTTAGTGTCGACTTCCTTTCATAAAGGTTATTTCTAAAACAGGTACGGCGGTATACAGCTTGGTCCAGACAGATTTCGGCACATAAACAACGCGACGAGACAAGTTTTACAGCAAGCTGGAATGCTAAAGACTACTAAATGACGTTTGCTACTGACACGGACTCTCAGTGCGATAGTGAAACTTATGTAAATAGAAACAAGACTGCCGTTTTGTAATGTAAAATTATGTGTAATAATAATAATTAACTTAAAAATGAATTCCTTGTAAATTAAAACTTAGCAATAACTCGTACGTGACAGACACAGTTAATGAAGCGTTTTCACGATAGTTTTTGAAAGCCCTCAATAGATGGCGTTGATACTCAAAATCTCCCTTCACACTTTGACATAGAGGGAGCCATAGACGAAGAATAGACGCTTGTAAAGTATCTGTGCCAAAATCTTAAGTGGCGGAGCAGAAGCATTTTCAGCGCCATCTATTGGGGACTTTTTAAGTGAGTTTTAACTGTCACAGGAAAGCCACACTTTTTAGAAGCGCTCGCGCAATTTGAGGTTTACTAGTGATTCTAGTACTACTAGTAATTAACACCACAATCACAAGTAAAGATATCTTTCACCAATTTATTTACAAAACACAATTTTATTATGTACAGTTTACTTATAGTTACGTTGAGGAAGATTGACTGTCATGATTTCTTGTTCCTTCCGTTGTTGTCCGCTGTCTTGACTGTAATGCATTTCTTGTCTAGAAATCTCAATAGATCCTGAAATAAAATATGAAATGTTTTATATTTTAAATCGTGTTTCTATTTTTAATTTATAGTAAGGACCTACATTTTCGGAGTGTTAGGCGATTAACAAAAGGTGTGTCGGTCTACTCCATCTAAATAATGTCCCAGGTACTGCAGCGTCGAGTGGTCTCTTCATCCATCTAGTGTGAGTGAAGGTGCCACTGGACGCTGTATAAATCATCTCATTACATAGATGCAAAAGCCTAAGTTTATTTCTTTGAATTTTTCAATGGCTCTGTTTTCGAGAAGCATGGTAAAGAAACGGAAACCAGGGGTACTCTGGACAATACTCTGGACACCAGGGATGACCACTACCACCGCCTCATACGATTACCTACCTACCATCGCGCATACAGTACTTTAAGCATTATACTTCCTCTGCGAATAGGGTCAGCGCCATCTATTTCATGCTTTGAACAACTTGACTAATGAGCCGTTTTCAAAGAACAAATTCAAAGCAGTTCATAGATGGTGCTTACAGGCGTGGCCATAGAAGAACCGGAATACGGCTACCAAAATTAATCTGTGCTAAGCGAAATAGATAAATAGATCGACAGCCGTATTCCGGTTCTTCTATGGCCACGCGTGTAAATGCCATCTATGCATTGGACACATCTCGAAGGAAAAATCTCAATTTGCTGCAAATGTCAAGTCTCCTATTCTCACAAAGTCATCCTCGATATAAGGCACGACATTTCTGCGCCTTTTTAGCTCGACACACCGAACTAAATCCCATAGAATCCGCATTACGTATAAAATCACAATAAAAACTTGTCCTCACAGAAACAAAAGATATCAGCAATAGAACAATACGAAACATCATTTCGACCATACGTCTAATATTCGAATGTCAACCTTATTGCATTAGTGTAAAGTTTTACTTTAATTGCATGGACTACGAGCAAATAAGCTCCCAAAGGCAATTAATTTGGGCATCAATTTTTCCAGACACATTTCAGAGTTCTATGTTGTATCTAGTTTTATCCTTGATCGAAGGCTCGACATGACTCGAGTGGTCGGGAGCAGTCGAGATCGAAATTACATGAGATTTTTCCTTCGAGATGCGAGATTCCCGAGAATTTGCCCCCTACTTTGAATTTGTTCTTCAAACAACTTAGCTAACGTCTCACCTTGGGGTCGTACCGGTGACCGGACGCGGACCGGCTGGTACCGCAGGATCGCCTCGCGCATGACCCGCCGACATGACACGTAGTTCGGAACATCTCACCTTTGTCGACGTATACCTAAATAAAGGCTTTTGCATCTACCTAATGAGATGATTTATACAGCGTCCAGTGGTACTCGTACCTTCACTCACACTAGATGGGTGAAGAGACTACTCGGCGCTGCAGTGCCTGGGACATTGTTTTAGATGGAGTAGGCTTGCCCAGCACCTATACCATCCTGACAGCTTAGATGTGTACCTACAGCCATGCATAATGCGGGTGGCACAATAAATGATTAGTCTAAACTCATACACGGCCTTTGATTGACGCGATCCCAGCTGCCCAACTGATTTACATGGCGCAGCCGGTAGGATCCGAACCTACGCTCCCAAAGGGAATCTGATTTCGCGAAGCAGTGGATCGTCTTACGCATGACCAACACGACACATTGTTGTGGAACTTCTCACCTTGGGGTCGTACCGATGACCAGACGCGGTCAGGTCGCGATGCATGACGTCGATGTTGACCGGCTGGTACCGCAGGATCGCCTCGCGCATGACCCGCCGACATGACACGTAGTTGTGGAACGCTATGTGGAGCGGCACCCGGCAGGAATGCACCTGGAAATGTAGTGGAAAAGAAAAGGGGTTTAGTGATTAATATTAGATATAGTCCGCGCGCAATGAGAATGGGATCAATGGGATGGAACCTTGTCAAAGTCAATCGAAAACATACTTTATTTGACTTTGATAAGGTGCATCGACGCGATTTGGCTTACCGCGCGCGTCTCAGTTCCAAAAGGTTGTATCCCATTCTCATCCCGCAAGCATAATACTACAGGGTGCACTCTAAGTCGATAGCGGAACTTTAAGTAGGATGTCTACTGATCAATACAAACAACTTGTACTAGGTGGCGACAAAAATGGAGCGAAAAAAATATCAGCAGTTTCATACATTTGGCGCAGTACTGAGTCGACCTTTTGTATGGAACAGCTGATATTTTTTTCACTCCATTTTTACGCCACCTAGTACAAGTTGTTTGTATTGATCAGTAGACATCCTACTTAAAGTTCCGCTATCGACTTAGAGTGCACCCTGTAGGATCAGTAGATAGCCTACTTAAAGTTCCGCTATCGACTTAGAGTGCACCCTGTAGCTACTAGGTACTATCCCCAAAAAATGTGTTGGACCACCGTAAGGGTGCCAAACTGCCTCTGCCTCAGCAAACTGTTATCTTCTGCTCGCCGCTCTGCCTACACTGCCTGTCTGTCTGCCCTAACTTTAAACGGCTGTATCTTCGAAACCGTCATAGGTAGACAGTTGAAATGTTCACAGATTATGTGTTATTATGGCGGCTTACCCAACAAATAATAAAAAAATAAATTATAATAAAAAACAAGGGGGATCTCCATACAACAAACATGTTTTTATACATTTTGCTTTATCGCGAAAACAGTACCTACATTTGGCGTCCACGCCGCGTCTTCCATGACTCTTCTGTGTCTGGCCCCTGAGCGGGGCGATGACCACGGGCGCACAATGAGAGACCGACAGCGGCGGCGCGACCTCCGTCTCTCCTCCATGAGTAAGGTCTCCGAATGTAAATCGAAACTAGTCGGCCATCCGAGCATAAATAGATTCAGTGTACTTTTACTACACTAGTGGTTCGCCCCGAACTACGAACTCGTGACCCCATATCTCAGCAACCCCTCGACCGATTTGGCTCATGTTCGAACTTAAAAATTCTCTTTGTCTCATTGACCCACCTACCAAATTTCATGACGATCCAACTAAATTTACTCAAGTTATCGTCGAACGAACATTCATACATACAAACATACATACATACAAACGCCGGATTGTTCAAGTAGACTCGGAGAACTTCGCTCGCTCGTTCAATAAACGAAAGTTTTAAGATCAAAATAGTTACCTTGGCCTTCTCCTTCTTCTGGAAAACCCAATCTTCTGGAGAACATTCTATATCTCTTATAACAGGTACAGAACTTGTTTCACAATAATCGGCAACGTCCTCAATATTATCTTCCTTTGAATTCTTGCCCGATTTTACTGGCGACTTGGAACATTTTCTTGGCGATTTCTTGCTCTTTCTTGGAGATTCTGACGTGCGTTTTCTTGGCGTTTTGGACGGAGATTTCTGAGGAGGTTTGTCTGGTGATTTTGCCGGGTTAGCTGGGTGGTTTTCGCGCTTTCGTTTCTTGGATGGCGATGGTAGGTCTTCCTCGGTGTAGTTCTCGATGACAGGATGCGTTTGCGTGTATAAATGGTTCAGGAGCTGAATGGCTGGAAAGGACAAACGTGTTACATTAATTATTATCAACGCTTTTTTTTTATTATAAGTACAATTTCATAGAATTACCCGAGTTTCACTAAAACTAGGATATTTTTTATAGTTTACGTCTGATTCTGAGTTCTGTGAAGAGTTGTACCAAAGAGCACACACAGAAATTTGTATTATAAAGTTGTACCTACAATTCTGATAAAATTTCTGATAAGATTCTTACAAAAAAATGCAAAAAAAATTGAAAAAACTATTACAAGGAGGCAGAGATGAACGACGACGAAGTGGTAAAAGTGGCAGGAAAGGCTGGATGAAGAAAGCTCAAAAACAAAAAAGAATAGAGATCGCATTGGAAGTTGAGTTGACTACGGGATGAGAAGTTAGATAGGTACTTACTTACCTATAATAATCCGCGCGCGATGAGAACCTTTTGAAACTGAGACAAAGTCAAAGTAAGATAAAGTAAATTTTCGATTTACTTTGACAAGGTTCCATCCCATTCTCATCGCGCGCGGATTATACCATCCAAACTGTATGCCAGGCACTTAACCATGAGAGCGAAAATGCGAGAAAATTCTTGCAGAATACAAGATATTGGCTGATTTCACTGTAATAATGAGCCATTTTCAGCACAAATTCACAAAGCACTTCATTGATGTCGGTTACAGGCGTGGCCATAGAAGAACCGGAATGCGACTGTCAAAATGAATCTGTGGAAGCAAAATTTGACAGTCGTGTCTCGGTTCTTGTATGGACACACCTATAAGCGCCCTCTATGAAGTGCTTTGTGAAGTTGTGCTGAAAACAGCTCATTATATTCAAAATTCATGCATAGATAGGTACCTCTTTTCCTCTTAAAAGGTTTCAGTCCATACTTCTCTAGCTCCTTATTTCTATCTGGCGTTGTCATCGCCGCATAATCCAATATTGGTGTAACATTAGTCGTCTTTATCAAGTAATCCGTATTGTTCGGCGTCTGTACTGAACTGTAGGTGTTTTTGCTAAGGCCTTTCGTAGGTGTTGCAGCTTCTGATGTAGATGGTTTCGACTTTATTTTGACTTTTACGCTTCTGATTTCTAACGATGGTAGAACACTATCGCTTTTCGAAACTGCAATGCTATTTCTTCCGTCAAGATTGTCTTGTGCGTGTGATATGTTGTCCAGAATTGATATACCACCAAAGTCGAAGTTGCCTTGGTCGTTTTCATCAGGTGTAAATTCTTGGCTTCCTTGTGAATCGTTCATTATGTGTTTGGATTTATGCATTGAATAATTGAGCTCTTCGTCTGAGATTTCGAAAACTTCTTGGGATTGTTCTGGCGTTGCCACTTTGTTACTTGAAGCGGATAGTTCTTTTTTTGATGTGTTGGCTTCCACTGGCATATACATTGGAACATCTTCGTTAACAATATCAATGTAGTCATCAATGTTGTCTGCTGTGTCATTGTTCTGAACAATTTCTTTGAAATCTATTTGAAGACTTGTGTTACTTTCAATTTGTTTCAAAGTGCCATTCGTTTTTAAACTGATTATTTCTCCGTTTTTATTGGTCTCTGATCCATTATCTTTTAATTGGGGACTGTTGATGTTTTCTACAGTTTTATTCAAGTAGACTTCATCATAATCAATAGAGGCATTGTCAATTTGTTTAAAACTATCTTGAAGTATGTCGAAATTAGCCTCAGTACTTTCAGGTCTTGGTTGGGTCCTGTCAATGTCTTCTAAAGTCTCGTTCATATAAACTTCATCATAATCAATAGAAACATCGTCTTTCTTGCCTAAATTATTGTTATCATAAACTATAGTCGGTACAATACCATCAGCACTTGAATTTTTGGAAGAATCAGTGTTTTGTGTCAAATCTATCTCGTTTTCTTCTATAACCGTTTCAATATTATCAGATTTATCACTTAGTTTTGCTTCAGTGTCCTTGCTACTTTGATGGTCAGAGTGTTCAAAGACAAATTCGTCAAAAATACTACTGTGTTTTGATGAATTTGTGTTTCTATCTTCGAGGTTAGTGTGCTTTGGAACAATGTCTTCTTTTGTGATATTAAGTTCTATTTCGTCATGTAATAAAATATCATTATCTTTCGGCGCTATAGTACAATTAAGGCCATTAGGTTGATTAAAATTACATGCTTCAATAAAGGACCTTGTTTTCTGCCCACTAATGTGAACTATAGGCAAAGTATCATCATCTGAATGGTCTGACTGTGTCAAGTCTTTTCCATCATCTATGCTGATAATGGTTTTGTCCTCAACAACATTGACTAACGTATCTTCCTTACTATCTGAATCTTGAGTCAAATCAATATTGTCTTCGCCTTTTGTATCTTTGACCTTAGGATTCAATAGAGCCCTTTCAGTGATATCTTTCGAAGCATCCGAGTTCTGAGAAAGTAAACTGACTTCATTAGTATTTTTTGCACTGGGTTTTGGGTTAGCTACAACACAATCGGTCATTTCCATCAGGTCGTCAGATTTTTGTGAATTTGACGCACTATTTACGCTAACAACTTCATTGCTAAGATCAGACAGTATCGTTTTGTTCCTTGCTATAGGAGGCAGTGAAAATACATCAACACATTCTGTCAGGTCCATAAAATCATTGGTTTTTATTCTGGTGACGTTTGGAACACTTTTCTGGGAATCTGGTTGACTGCAGCTCTTTTGAGACAAAGTTTTTTGACTGGAAATAGTGTCTTTACTGTTTTCTATAGCAGAAAACTCGTCATCAAATAGATCTGGTGAATAACTTCTCACTTGAGACTGTGGTATTTGTAACTCATTGCCATGGGGTTTCTTAATTTCTTGTATTTCTAAATCGTCACTTGATTCGTCATCTGAAACATTGACCCACTTGTCTTTAACAATTTCTTGAGCTTGCACAATAGATCCACTAAGAACAGTGTCAATTTCTTCTGGATTCAAATTCATTTTGTCAAACTTTATTTTGGCAACTTTCGCAACTGGACTCAAAGGCCTGCCAGGTATTTTGGACCAGTCTCTTAACAGGCTACCTATTACCCTAGTAGTATTATTGTCCAAAAGATCTTTGACAAAGAAGACATTTATGTCTCTGATATTTTCATAAGAAACATTTGTTGCTAAATGGTGTAGGATACTATCTTTATTGCTTGTGTGACATTCAGATTCAACCACTTTTGTTGTAACAATATTTTCTACGAGTATCTGTGAGTATCTGTTTGCAATATTTTGTTGTCTTTCAGCTTCAGTAATCAAGAGTAGTTTGCTATCTTTGCGTTTTTTTCTGCCCCTTTTAGTACTTGCAGTATTTATCTTCACCTCAGGTACTTTGAAGCCGTATTGCAGCAAGGTCTTTCTGATATTCCCAACTCTTTCTCTAGAAGTACTTGGTTTAGATGTGTCTGTTAGTGAATGACTTACAAGGCTTTCTTCGGAGTTTTGAAGGGATCTCGACAATGCTATAGCAAGTTGTAGTTGCTCCGAATCAACATCTAAGCCAGACTGTTTGCAGACGGCATCAAAGTCTTTTGAATAAGCCACCAAGTCTTTTTTCGTACTCTTCAAGGCAGTTCTTATATCTTTTTGGTTTCTAGGCCTTTTCACTGGCTTCTTCGTAGGTTTGATTTTGGGTTTCTGACCAGTTTGAGGTGCTTTAATATTCTTCTTCGGTTCTTTAAATTCGGACAGGCTGTCGTCTTTATTATCTTTGGAGTCTACGAAATATTTACTCTCAACTTCACCATTCTGTGTCTTGCTGGGAAATGAAACAAAAGAAATGAGTTAGCTAAATTGTTTATTTGTAACATAATAAATAAATAAACTTACTAGGATAGAAGCGAAACATAGTGCCTACTAAGGAGGACATACTATTTGCAAAACAGAATGGTAACTTTGAATCATTGTACTTTTTTAACCATGCTGTTCTGTAACTTTAACACCTTTAACGAGGAGTTATTGCTCAATTCAACTTGCCGTAAGGATTCAATGACGCAATAGTAGTTGAATTAGGACCTACACTCCTTCATGCTGAGAAATGAGTTACAGCAATTCTTAGTTCCATAATATATCAAAGCGGAGATGGGTTGATGGGATAATTATGTGTCTTCATAACAAAACTTCACTCGACTCTGCGCAAATTGCTCGGTCAAATGTATGAAACACATCTGTGTCTTATAGCTGCTTTGGATGAATTATGGGTCTTGTAAGTGAATATCTCGCCTCCCTACACCATGTACCTACCTACTATATGCTCTATTTACACTCATTATTTGTCCGTCAAGTCGATTTTCTTAGCGTCTTCCACATATCTTCTCAACTGTTCTGAACTAGGTGGAAGGCCTGCGGCGATCATTTGACGTCTCTCTATCTCTTCTACAGGATCCACGTAGAGTTTCTCGAAGTCTTTTCGCATTTTTGCCGAGAAATCTCCATATCTGCGGAAGTAAACAAAGCATAACCTCAAAATGTTCCTGGAGCGAAAATCCCATGAAATTAGTTTGCCTTTGGTCAGACTTACTGAAGGAATATTCCTAATGCAAGACCGATGGTTAATATGCCTGCCCCCAAGTAGTTTCCGACTTTTAGCGCGGGCGTTCCTTTTAATTTTCTAGGTTTCCATTTTGACGTATCAACACCGATGGCCATTTTTGTCGAACTGTCACAGATTAAAAAAAGAACGACTTTTTTTTTGTTCCAAGCAGAGCTTTATAACGTTATAAAATATAGCGATATTAAAAGTTATGTAACGTTATAATGATTTCGTTTTGTTATTATAGCGCTATTATATCGTTATGATAACATAACTCTATGAGAAACATAACGAAATCATAACAAAATCATCAACAATAACGTTATAAATAAAGGTATTGCGCTGTTGCCGCTCCGCTCTACTACCGGGAGGAGGGCGTGGCCAGGGCCCTTAGCCTGTAACACAATGGTGCCAAAATGGGCTGTCAGGTGAATTGGGCATTGATCAATGAGGCATCGATTGTCGTAAATTGAAAACCATTTCGAGGAATAGGGATACTGATTACTATTAGGGCTTTAAATAAGTAAAATTAAAACGGATTATTAATATTTATCGCCTAAAATGTTTACTTCATTTTTCTTTCGATGACGTCATCATAGCCTCTAATGCGGTAGTTCCATTGCCTACAAATAGGTATTAAAAAAAAAAACATACGTCAACAACAACTGTCAAAAGTGTCAAATAACTAAGAAAATAACCTTCTTGTTGACTTGACACTGACGTTTGTCAAACGTCAACATATTTTTATTTTTTAAAAGCATGAATGAATGCAATGAATTTAGTACATAATGCCATTGGTGACGTCACACACAAAACTTTTAGAAATTTTAAATAATTAATAAAAAAATATTTACATAAAAAAATAAGAAAATATTTTAAACATTTATAATAAGTTGAAAAAATTCACTTATTATAAATGTTTAAATTATTCCCTAGCACGGGTTAGTGCTTTAGAAAAAACAAGTAAGAAAATATTCAAATTAGTTTCTTATATTTGTCTATATTTTCGATTTATAGAATAAAAAATAGGATGTGTCGATGCCCTAACGCTGTCTGTCCTTTTAATGTTTTTGTAGTACAGCAAAGAATATTTTGATTCTAATTCTAGAGGATTAGTTCTCTGGTTGTAGGAGAAAAACGAGGAGAGCCCGGTTTTGTCCTTCTGCCGGGACGCCATTGACCCGCCATTGCGTTACAGGCTAAGGGCCCTGGTGGCTGGCTGGCGGCAGACGAACGTGTCTGGCGGCGTTGCCGCACTGAACGCCGCACTGAACAAATAACACAAACAAGTTCGCGCGTTTTTCTATATCCAAGCGTTAAAGTCCGTTCGCTATCATAGTGTCACTTTGATATTTGCCGCCTTGGCACGCGGCGGCTTTTCACAAAAGAAAGTACAGGAGCCAACGCAGCCCAAACACGCCAGTGAATTTGGCTCGCCGCTCGTCATTTTATAAAGAAGCGTCGTCGTATTGAGAGGTTGTGCTTGTAACTTTTGACTTAGTATTTTGTATTGAGTGTCGATCGCTGCGTGTCTACGAAAAAATGATTTTCTTCTTAGCTGCGTGTAGATAAAATGTTTTTTCGTCCGTGGGAGGATAGCGAGGTGCCTCTAGATGAAACTTCGAATGACCCAAAAATTAAAAGACGAAGGTTTTGTAAAACATGTTAGCAAACTCTAGTTAATGTCCATCAGCATTGTGTTGAAATGAATTTGTCTGCGCCCATCACAGATACTTCAAAAATAGTTGGTATCCCAAGAACCAAGATTGCCGTCGTGTGTACCGACACTATCTAAGCGAACGGACTTTACCAGCTAAACTTTTGTATTTGTATGAAATTGTGTAAGTAGTTTGTATCCCACCAAAAACATTCTGTAAAAAAACTAGCCAAGTCTCGATAGAGCTGCTTGTTTATCTCTAAAAAGTAATGAAATCTAGACAAAGTCGTGCCAAGTCTAAGGTTCCTTACTGCGATTTCTTTATTATTATAGTTAATGTTGTGTGACTTGGCCGTTGAAGGGTACACAAGGGTACAAAACCAGGTGCTCCATGACACCATTGCACCAATCTGTCCTATACTTATATTTTGTTTCAGGCTCGCCTATACATAAGTATTATTGAAATACGCAGCTTTATCGAGCCTACTGAATTAACGTTTTCCACGTGGCAATTTTCCATCGTCAATGGGTAGCGGTTCTGGCGACAGATTGTCCCATTAGCTGGGCAAAGGCCTTCTCTCGGTGAGAGAGTTCGAGCTTAATCACCACGAGTGGTATTGCTACTACAAATTCACAAATGTACGTAACTTTGAAATTAAACAAAGTCATAGATACATGCCCGCACCGGGAATCAAACCTAGGACCTTTCACTTCAGAGTCCACTGTTCTACCCACTAGACCAGCATCGCTTTTTTTATTTTATTTATATGCGTATTAAAAGCAGAAGGGGAGGCATTCGCCCAGCAGTGGGACGCTATAGGCTAGATTAAATTAGAAGACGTGTCCCACAGCCCACTACGGTGGCAATGACAGTCGATTTTTTTATGTACCAATAGTAGAAGGGGGCATTACCACATCTCTAATACAGCTGAGACCAGCTAAGGGTTCTTCATCAGATACTTCAGACCTTCGATTTTTGACACAATATGAAGCGGCCCACAAGTTGAATATTTTTTGTAAAGGCGTTATGTCGATCTCTAATAGTTTGGTTGGGCTCTTGTGTTTTCTAATCAGGGTCACCAGGTACTCCAGAACTTCGATTATCCTAGTTTTTAGAGTTTTCTTTTTATGTGGCCATGAAACCCTAACTCTGTACCAAATTTCAGCTCTCTGAGTTTATGGGAAGTACTAGTTATATTCTGATGATCATGAGTGAGTGAGTGAGTGAGTGTCATAAATGCGAAACTTTGCTTTCGCTTAACTTCGGAACTAAGTGACCTACAGACTTGAAATTTTGGATTTTAAGTATGTGATTATAGATTACTGGATGACGAAAATTTCTGCGTTCTGGTCTTATCCAAAGGTTCTCAAATAGGGGCCTGAAAATGCTGCGAAATGGTTCCAGTTAGAGTTGTAAAATGACCGTCACATTCCATAACCGTCCGTCATTTATAATAAAGATCCGGTCACAATCGACATTAATTATGGTCACATTGGAAAAATAGGTATTTTGACTAGAAAAGTGTGTCGATGCTTTTATTTCGCTAGCCATCTTAGGCTGTATGTGCATCGCCGGCGCTGCCCCGCACCCCACGATACAGTGCCATTGGACAAATAGGTATTTTGGCTTCCATAAATGTTACGTTATCTCGTAAATTAAGATGTTTAGCGCAAAAATAATGAAATTTTCGAACCCCCGTAATACCCCCGAAATCAACCATTTTACATCTTTATGTTTTCTAAAAATCAATATTACGAGGTTTTAAGGGGTTCGAAAATTTCGTTATTTTTGCGCTAAACCTCTTAATTTACGAGATAACATAACATTTATTGACAGCGTAAATGACATTCGGCCTTCAAATACGTGCCCGAAAATTTACCATTCCCCTTATCCCCAAAACTACTAAGCCGAAATTTTTGAAATAAATACAGAATATGTAGGTATTTACCTATAAATTGCAGGGAAACCTATAAAAAGATTCCGATATTTATATTTAGTAATAAGAAAAAATGTGTATGTCAGTACGGAACTCTTAGTGCACGAGCCTGACTCGCACTTGCCGTTTTTTTTTTTTTTAGGTAACCCTCCATAGTAATACATGTTCTGTGTTATTTTCAATACGCTACCTATTGCGGATCCCAAGAAACAGCCCTTTAAAAGAAGGACAGATAGACTGACAGGCAGACGGACAGACAGACATTGGAGGTGGAGTAATAGGGTCCCATTTGGCACCCTACGGGTGCGGAACCCGCAAAATGGAGTCTAGGTTACTCTCAAAATGAATATGTCGTATGTGACCATAAGTGTCCATAAATGTCTGAGCATATTGGATAAATGTCCAATATGCTCATAAATGTTCGTCAGACATTTTTAACGTGACGAGCACTTTACAACTCTAGTTCCAGTAAAGGATGGTACGGCAGTGTTTGCTTCGCGCTCGACTTGGCGTGGGTACTGCCGTGCCCCCAGATATAGGACGTGTCGGTGTAAATAATTTCTTACCTACTTGGCACATACTTGAAGAGTGGGAAGAAAAAGGATTAATGCTGTGTTCAGGCATGTGGAATTGGGTACGCAAAGTTTTTTGTTCGAAAGTCCGTTATTGGCTTAAACTTATCTTTAAACAATATTGAGAAACTAATTTAAATATTTTTTATTTTGGTCCAGTAGTTTTGTTTTTATGCGCTAAAATGTTTTGTTCCTATGACCGCCAACAGTATGCAGACCGTCGCCTGAAGGTCATAAAACCGTATCTTTGAAACGTTGTAAAATCCAAACTATTGAACCAAAATAAAAAATATTGAAATTAGTTTCTCAATATTGTCTAAAGATAAGATTAAGCCAATAACGGACTTTCGAACAAAAAACTTTTCTTTCCGAATTGCTGGAATGTGGCAAAAAATTCAAAGTGTATGGTGGAGAATGAAGAATACCATCAACTTTAGATTTTTACCTTACCATACACTCTATTAAAAATGGAAACACTGGGTGAAAAGTTTTTTTTTGATACATCTCATAGTTCTCGAGATATAGAGCCTACAGCGATTTGAAAAAACATCTCGTTGGCGACGCCCACTACCGCCCGCCACCCGCGCTCTGCCTTCCCCTCGCTCGCCAGCCGCCACCGCCGCCGCCGCGCGCGCGCCGCCGCCGGCCGCCAGCCGCCCGCGTCCCGCCGCTATAGGCGTTCGGCTAATTTCTTTCTCAAACTCGGTGTTATTTTATAGGGCTTACTTTATAGTATAACAACAAATAATAAAAAACGGCGTGCGATTTTGACTCACGCACAGGGTCAGTAAGACCCGATTTTTTTATAGTGCGCCAGTCCGACTCGCACTTGGCCGGCCTTTTTAAAAAAGTTTTACTGTATTGTATTCAAAGAATTGTAAACTGCTGGAATCAGGAATCGAACCAGTGTAATAAGAAAAACTACACCTATGAGTTCTAGGGTTTTTGCCTTCATGCCCCCATTCTTTGAGGTACTTACTTACCTACTCGAGGATCACACTTTTTATAAAAAAAGGGTTATTTTTTTGTATTTTGGCTGTTGTTTTCTTGTAGTACCGTTGATATGAAATTAATGTGCTTCAAAGTAAATTAATAATAATACCTGTGTATGATATGATAAACTAATTTTATTTATTCTGATATTACAACAATCTGTGATCACGCGTAAAATTTATGAAAGGTATTTAAAAATATACAATTAAACTTATATGAAAAACCATCATTATTAGTAAGAATGAATGATTTTATTGTATTCCAAAATGAGCTGGTTTGATTCCCGAGAAAATTTTGAAAAATTTGAATGCAGTTTATAACTATCTTCTTCAAAATTGGTGGCATACCTAGTTCCTGAGAACAGATTTACCTATCTACAAGGTGTTCCAAAAGAACCTAACTCTTTTTTAGAGTGTAACGTACTAGTCAACAGGATGTCAACTCTGTAAAAATAAGTTGAAAAAAACAAATGTTATTACTCAAAATTGAAAAAAATAAAAAACGTTATAAACACATGCTTGACTGCGTATTTGCATTTGCATAGTTTTAAGTTATTAAGTTGATAAAACATATTGAAAATCAATGAAAACCGTATTTAAAAAATACTGTTCTCCCGCCACAGCGCTCACATCACATCACATTCACGTAAAATTTATGAAAGGTATTTAAAAATATACAATTAAACTTATATGAAAAACCATCATTATTAGTAAGAATGAATGATTTTATTGTATTCCAAAATGAGCTGGTTTGATTCCCGAGAAAATTTTGAAAAATTTGAATGCAGTTTATAACTATCTTCTTCAAAATTGGTGGCATACCTAGTTCCTGAGAACAGATTTACCTATCTACAAGGTGTTCCAAAAGAACCTAACTCTTTTTTAGAGTGTAACGTACTAGTCAACAGGATGTCAACTCTGTAAAAATAAGTTGAAAAAAACAAATGTTATTACTCAAAATTGAAAAAAATAAAAAACGTTATAAACACATGCTTGACTGCGTATTTGCATTTGCATAGTTTTAAGTTATTAAGTTGATAAAACATATTGAAAATCAATGAAAACCGTATTTAAAAAATACTGTTCTCCCGCCACAGCGCTCACATTTTATTAATTTAAAAATCAACGGAATGTCATGGAGCTAAAAAAATATTTTGGATGAGAACCGTATAACCAGGTGACATAACCCTGTAAAAAGAGTTAGGAACATTTGTTACACCTTGTATTACAATATTATCTATAGTTTTGAATATTTCCCCCACTGACCGATCGGACGGGTCATCACAATGTCAAAAATATAAATTTACATAAGGTGATAAACTAGGCACACACAACTAGCGCCGCGAATGGAAAAAAGATCATAATGAAGAATGTCCGTGGGTCTGTCACTTGAAACTCCGACTTGAGTCCGACTCGCACTTGGCCGGTTTTTATATTATTTTGTTATCCTATGGAGTAAGCTCTATAATCATACCAAGTTTGTTGCTTGTGTGTTTACCGTTTTTTCTATAGAGCAGAAAGTATAAAACAACGTTTTTTGTATGGGGACCCCTCTTATTTTTTATAATTTTTTTATTTTAATTATTTCTTGGGTATTTACCATAATAAAACATAATCTCTAAAAATTTCAACTGGCTACCTAGAACGGTTCCAAAGATACAGCCCTTTGAATGAGTGTTACGGTGTATGTGTCGGGTGCGTGTTGAGTTGTGACGTCACAGCGGCTGACGACCGCGCGCCCGTCGCATAGCTAGTTTAAAATTAAATATCTCGAGAACTATAAGACGTATCAAAAAAATGTTTTCACCCAATGTTTCCATTTTTAATAGAGTGTATGGTAAGATAAAAATCAAAAGTTGATGGTATTCTTCATTATCTTGCGTTTTTTTGCTCGTAACGAAATGTCAAATGATAAATCCCTAGGCTTAACTATTTTTAAGACCTAAGGTTTAGATTCCAGATCCTAGAACCTAAGAATAAAACCCGCCGCCGCCAAAAGTGGCCACTTTAGGCGGCTTCGGGTTTTATTCGTAGGTGTTCTATGTGTGTGAAACAAAAAACATTGCACAAAAATTACTCAGTTTAGCTACAAAATAGAAAAATACTATGGAAATCGTGCAATTCACATCACGATACTTTCATTGACCATGAAATAAGGATTTAATAAATGGGATCCTCGAGCAAGAATGCCTCAAGCAATGGGATCCTCGAGGCAAAAATAGGTGCAAATATTGTTCAACACAATGTTTTTATTTGCCGACAGTAAGTAATGAAAGTAGGTATCTGATTTATCAAAATGCAAGAAAATATTATCTACTATGCGAAACGACCGTTAGGTAGGTATAAGCTGTATTTAGTAAGAAAGAAATAATTTAGGACTTGCGAATGTGTCACACACGACACGACTCACACGGCGACCGCCCAAAGTTCATTCTTGCCATCACTGATCACCAGCCCCTCTACAGTCGACCCATTTTTTCAATACGGCGCAATTTATATTTCACGAATTGAGACACATTTTATATTTTTATTGTACAAAATAGCCTTACCTTTGAATAAACATTACAAAGTAGATAGAATCAAAGCATGACGATGCGAATTCAAAGAGAAATTAATTTTAAAACTTCGTCACTATGAACGCATTAGCGTCAAGAGTAAGAGTCAGAGCGCGGCGACCGCGCATCATGCCTTGATTGTAGGTACAGTCGGCCACAGTCACAGATACCTTTTTTGTAAAGTCATCCGTAACGTAACCGAGTAGAGTGCTAGCGTGTAAAGGTCGACGTGCTGTCGTGTGTACCAACACGCGTGCACTCTATTCACTTACATTACGGGCGACTTTGCAATGAAAATGAAATACTTACCACCTGTAAATAACCTGTTACACGATACACAATAAATGTATATGAAATATGAAATGAATTATGAAATGTAAAGTTTTACGTGCTGTTGACTGTGTACACACGACAGCATGTCACAGTGTACACTTTTGTTGTAAAGCACCCGTAACGTAACCGAGTAGAGTTCTAGCGTGTAAAAGTCGACGTGCTGTAGTGTTACAGTCTCAGATACCCCTTTTTGTTCGATTGGCGCCCTTATGCCGCGCGCGATACAAGTTGCCATGGGGTATCTGAGATTGTGGCCGACCGACCGTACCAACACGTATGCACTCTATTCACTTATATTACGGGCGACTTTGCAACGAAAATGTAAAGTTTTACTTGCTGTTGACTGTGTACACATGACAGCACGTCAGAGTGTACACTTTTGAAATTGAAATTAATATTGAAAAAATATTTATTTCGAGAAATATCACAAAATAAAAACTTTTGTTGTAAAGTCGCCCATAACGTAACCGAGTAGAGTGCTATAGCGTGTAAGGGTCGACGTACTTTCTTGTGTACATAATCGGAGAGGACGCGTGTTTTTATAGTTCATCATAAAATATGTTTTCTTCATTGGTATAAGACAGCACGTAGACCCTTACACACGTGCACTCTATTATACAACGTGTTACAAAACATCCTAAGTCTTTTTACAGGGTGTAACCTAGTGGTAAACAGGGTGTCAAATCTGTAAAAAAAAGTTGAAAAAAACTATTTTTATTTTATAACCTCAAAATTGATAAAAAATCATTACTTTTTTGTTTTTAGTATTAGGTCAAATTTTAAAATACATATGTTTGTGTGTGTAGGTGCATTTACATAGCTTAGAGTTGTTACAACATTGTGAAAGTCAGTGAAAACAATATTAAAAAAATACTTTTCTCACGCCACAGCGTTCACATTTTATTAATTTAAAAATCAACGGAACGTCATCGAGCAAAATAAATATTTAGGTTATGATCCCTAACACTGGGTGCTATTACCCTGTAAAAAGAGTTAGGTACTTTTGTAACACCTTGTAAACGTAGCTGCAGCCCCGCCACTTGACACCGCGCTGCGATGCCGCATGACGCGTGCTGCAGCACCGCCACATGACACCGCGCGGCGCCGTCACGTGACACCGCATTATTATTGTCAAATATTTCGCGTGGTTCGTTGCGCGGACGCACCGTGCTGAGCTCGATCGACACACCCCTCCCGTTCGACGTTCGGCGCTGGACTGAGGCGTGGCCAGGCCGCGGCAAACGGGAAGAGCTATTGTCGATCCATAGCAGAGTGTGAATAAAGCTTGTTATCGCGAGCGCAGTTTGAACGTCGTTTAGCTTAGAACTAAAGGACAAATTGTTTTCGGTTATTATACGACTAGCTTTCCGCCCGCGACTTCGTCCGCGCAGACTTAAATAAGTAGTTGCCTACATCATTCACCATTATCAAATTAGCATGAATAGAGTAATGGGTGTGTAAGCTATTCCAAATGTCATCCTAATCCGTCGAGCAGTTTCAGCGAGGAAGTGTGTGTGTTTGTGACCAAATTGGTCAAGTATCAAGTGAATCCAACAAAAATAATAATAAAAAAACAAACTTTAAACCGTTTGGCCGTTTTAAGGTTATCGTTACTTTTTCTTCATGGTTGGTACTTTGCTATACAACACAATTGTAGTAATAGTAATATTTCATAGTTATAGCTTTAACGGTTCCAGAATTGATCAAAACAATAAGGAAAACTCTTCAAACATTTCCGCCCTTTTTAACCCTCCTGTGGCCAAAATGAGAAAAAATCTGATTTATTATACGACTACACTTAGTTTCAAGTGAATATAATAATAAAATAATAATTTCATAAAAATTTTGAACCTCGTTTTGGCCGTTTTATGGTTAATATTAGAGGTATTACTTTTTTCTTCATGGTAGTTGGTAGTTTTGCTATAAATTGGGCCCAGTATTGCTACTACATCAGGGAAAAATCTTCAACAATTCCAGCCATTTTAACACTTAAAATGAAAAAATTAAAATGAAATGAGAAAAATACTGAAACACGTATTTGATTATTTCTGATTTAGTGTACGAATACTGGGTTTCAAGTAAATCAGACAAAAAATATTTATATTTCATACAAACTTTGAACCCAAGTTTGGCGGTTTGAAGGGTTAAAATTATTTTATTTTTTTCATGGTGGGAAGTTATGCTATAAAATGCAACTGCACATTCAATTTCAAAGTTGTAGCTTTAATGGTTTGGGCCCAGCATTGCTAGTATTGCTACTACATCAGGGAAAAATCTTTAACTTTTCCACCCATTTTTTATTGAAATAAGAAAAACGCTGAAACACGTGTTTGATTATTTCTAGTTTAGTATACGAATACTTAGTTTCAAGTAAATCGGACCAAAAAAATTGTATTTCATACAAACTTTGAACCCCGGATTGGGCATTTGAAGGGTTAAAATTATATTTTTTTCTTGATAGTGGGTAGTAATACTATAAAATGCAGCTGCACATTCAATTAAATTCAATTCAATTTCAATTCACTCAATTTCAAAGTTGTAGTTTCAATGGTTTGGGCCCAGAATTGCTACTACATCAGGGAAAACACTTCAATGTTTCCACCCATTTTAACCCTTCATTAGCTGAAATGAGAAAAACGCTGAAACACGTGTTTGATTATTTCTGATTTAGTATACGAATACTTAGTTTCAAGTAAATTGGTACAAAAAAAAATATTTCATACAAACTTTGAACCCCGGTTTGGGCATTTGAAGGGTTAAAATTATATTTTTTTCTTGATGGTGGGTAGTAATGCTATAAAATACAACTGCACATTCAATTTCAAAGTTTTAACTTCAATGGTTTGGGCCCAGCATTGCTACTACATCAGGGAAAAAACTTTAACGTTTCCACCCATTTTAACCCTTTATTGGCTAAAATGAGAAAAACGCTGAAACACGTGTTTGATTATTTCTGATTTAGTATACTAATACTTAGTTTCAAGTAAACCGGACCAAAAAAAATTTTATTTCATACAAACTTTGAACCCCGGTTTGGGCATTTGAAGGGTTAAAATTATATTTTTTTCTTCATGGTAGGTAGTTTTGCCACAAAACACTACTGCAGTTTCAATTTCATAGTTGTAGCTTTAATGGTTTAGGCCTGGCATTGAAACTACATCAGGAAAAATCTTCAAACTTTTCTACCCCTTTTAACCCTTTTGTGGACAGAAATTTGAAAAACGCTGAAATACGGGTTTAATTATATCTTATTTAATAAACAAATTCTTAGTTGCAAGTAAATCCGGACCAAAAAATTTTTTTTTTCATACTAACTTTGGACCCCATTTTTACCGCCTTAAGGGTTAAACTTGAAGTAAATCTGTCTTAACCCGTAGCGTGTCCACAAATTACAACTATTGTAAATTTTTCACTGTTGTGGCATTAGCTGTTTTGTTCCACCATTGATCGTAACTGGTGAAAAAAATCGAAAAACTTTGGCACCCATTTTAACCCTTAAGAACATAGAAATGAGAAAAAATCTGAAATAGGTGTGAAGTCATTTTAAAATAAAAGTACAAAAAACCAAGATTTAAGAACAAAAGACCAAGATTATTTTTTTTCCGATACACACTTTCAGCCCTATTTTGACCCACTTAAGGGTTAAATAAAAAAAAAATCGCTTCTTAAATGAACCCTCCACCATATAACGCAACTTTTGTCCAAATTTCATACTTATAGGTTCAGCCGTTTGGGCTGTAGCGTGATGAGTCAGTCACCCTAAGCCTTTTATACAGGGTGTCCCAAAAAATAGTGTCAAGTGGAAGTCCAGAGATAGAGCACCCCTAGGGGTACCCGAATCACCCCCATGTATGTTCAGCGATTTTTTGACGTTTAGAAGTTATGAGGCTTTTAAAGTTTTTTTGGGAAGAATTACCTAGCATTGGTTTTAATTTTTTAACTTTTTTTGTATAAAACTTTTTTTATATTTTTTTTCTTTATTGCAGTCTTAGATAACTAGTCTATCACCAAAAAAATAATGATCAGCTTTAAACTTGTAAAAGACACCGCAATTTTGATCCAAAGTTCAAAAATGCTGTTTTAGAGAAAACATCATCGAATAAGTTAGTATGGGGAGAAAAAAAAGTAGGGGTCTGAAGGATTTTTAATTGATTTCAAAAACTTTCTTACAAACTGAACCTTCAGAATAGCACAAAAAATCTGTCACTTTATGGGCCTTTTATTCGAGTAATTAGCAGTCAAACTTGAAAAACCGGAATTGTGAAAAATATAATTTAGATCGTTTTTCTTTTATTTCTGTTGATTATGACAAAAAACACTGCAGAAAGGCTTAATGTCGTCTGTCAGTATGATCTGCATTGGAAATTCACAGAAAAATAATAAAAAAAACTCGTCATTTTTTTTTTAGATTTTTTTGAATTTTTTTTTTTAATTATTTTTTTCTTGTAACGTTTTGTCAATGAATTCGGTAAAAAAATAACTTAAAATGAAAATAATTAAAAAAAACGAAAAAAAAATTCGAGTTTATTTAATTATTTTTCCATGAATTTCCAATGCAGACCATAGTGGCAGACGACATAAAGCCTTTCTGCAGTGTTTTTTGTCATAATCAACAAAAATAAAAGAAAAACGATCTAAATAAAATTTCTCACAATTCCGGTTTTTCAACTTTGACTGCTAATTACTCGAATAAAAGGCCCATAAAGTGACAGATTTTTTGTGCTATTCTGAAGGTTCAGGTTTTAAGAAAGTTTTTGAAATCAATTAAAAAACCTTCAGACCCCTACTTTTTTTTCTCCCCATACTAACTTATTCGATGATGTTTTCTCTAAAACGGCATTTTTGAACTTTGGATCAATATTGCGGTGCTTTTTACAAGTTTAAAGCTAATCATTATTTTTTTGGTAATAGGCTAGTTATCTAAAACTCCAATAAAGAAAAAAAAATTAAAAAAAGTTTAATACAAAAAAAGTTAAAAAATAAAAACCAATGCTAGGTAATTCTTCCCAAAAAAACCTTAAAAGCCTCATAACTTCTAAACGTCAAAAAATCGCTGAACATACATGGGGGTGATTCGGGTACCCCTAGGGGTGCTCTATCTCTGGACTTCCGCTTGACACTATTTTTTGGGACACCCTGTATACAAGGTGTTACAAAAGATGCTAACTCTTTTTACATGGTCATGGTACCTGATGACAGGGATCATAACCAAAATGTTTTTTTAGCTCTATGACGTTCCGTTGATTTTTAAATAATTAAAATGTAAGCGCTGTGACGGGAGAAATGTATTTTTAAAATACTGTTTCCATAGACTTTCACTATGTTTTAACAGCCTGAAGCTATTAAAATACAGCTAAGCAAACAACCATATTTTTTAATTGGAGCTAAATCCAAAAACAAAAGAGTTTTAAAAATTTTACAATTTTGAGGTTATAAAAAAAAAGTTGTCTTTTACAACTTTTTTTTCCAGATTTGTCATTATGTTGACCAGCAGGTTACACCCTGAAAAAGAGTTAGTATCTTTTGTAACACGTTGTATATAGATAACCAATAAAATTGTTGTGACGTCATCATTTGCAAAACACTAGAAATGTCAAAAATCATGAAATTTTTAGTTTATTATTATTATACAGGGTGGCCGCGTTGATGCGGTTAAAGGGGCAGCGTAGCTACAGAAAAAATGACAAAATATAAATTCATAGGATGGCAAAAATTATATGAGGAGTGGTATTAACAGATTTTTCTAATTTTATACAGGGTGCATGATTTTGACATAACTTATTTTTTCGTCCCATTCGATTTTGTTCCTCGTAAAATCTAGTGTTCAAAACGCTACATTTTTTAAAACATTCAATTTTGTCATTAATTTCATCTGTAATGAGCCGTTTTCAACTGACAGTTAAAAGCTGCTTTTAAAATGCAAGCTAGATGGCACAGAAAATACGGCTACATAACGGCAGTCAAATAGCGCTTTTTCCCACAGATTAGAAAGTACTAATACTAAAGATACACAAACACCACAGATAAGAATCAGGCATGCCATGTTCAATCGTCTAAAATGCCGTGTCATATATTTGCAATTTTTATTCTTAAAAGCAAAAACATAAATGGTTTTGGATAAATATAGAATAGGTAGGTAGGATACTGACATCAACTACGTGATGCGATAAAATTTGCAAGCAATGAATTGTGTTTCTGGTTATGATTATTACAGTTTACCGTAATTTGTCGTACCGTTGGCAACACTGATGAAATTTCAACTGACTGCTATTATAGTGCCGTATTATAAGCGCCATCAGTGGAGAAAAAAAGAACTAAGTTTTTTTTTCTGAAAACGGCTAATTAATGCCACTCATCATATTTTTGCAATCCAATGACTTTATATTCTGACAGTTTTTTCTGTAGTTCTAACGGTTAGTGGTGCTATCCTTGTAGCCGTCTCAACGTGGCAACCCTGTATAATAAAATGTAATTTAAAATGTAGCGTTTCGAGCAAGACTTTTAGTCCTTCCAAGAAACAAAATCGAATACCCTCCATTTTCTGATATAGGTACACTTATTTTGCCGAACGAAACCTAAATAAAACGCTCCCGATGTTACTTAGCGCTTAACCGCTTTGAAAATCCTGACGTTATGTCGGGCATATCGTTAGTTAGGCCCGGTTTCAGAGTTGAGAATTTTACTAAGCACATAGCTGGCACATAGGTACTTACGTATCGCTCTGTCACGCTCTTTTGTGAGAAATCTGCAGAGACCGGACGATACTTACCCATTTGCTTAGCAAAATTCTCAACTCGGAAACCGGGCCTAACTAACCTAAATAAAACCATAACCACGCGCGCGCGATGCGTGAAAAAGATAGACTAAAATGATGGCGGAATGTGTGTGAAAGAGATGCCTTATAACGTTATGATAGCGCTATTTATAAAGTTATGTCGGGCATATCGCTATTGGAATATCGCTATTCGACCAATTTTATAACGTTATACGATGTATAACGTTTTGAATTTATAACGTTATAATAAGCTTTTCATACCGCTATGACGCATAACGTTATGAGCATAATAGCGGTATTTCAAGGTCTGGTTCCAAGGGTCTCTCAAAGACCAAAATATTAGTAGCGATTCTGTCTAAAACTATTACTAATCTGACAGCACTAAAGTGACAGATAATGCACTAAAGTGACAGATAATGTACTAAAGATGACAGCTATCTGTCACTTTAGTGCTGTCAGATTAGTAATAGTTTTAGACAGAATCGCTACTACTGTTTCATTCTATAAAGTAAGAAAAACAATTGGTTTTTCGTACATTTATTTTATCGTTTGGAATAAATAACTATGGCCCTCGTGCTCATTCGGGACAAGTTACCGTCGTGTTCCAAAATGCAAGTGAAAATAGTGTAATGTCACCACAGCTGTCAAGGTTCAATGATTGGCGTTGGCGTTTTTATCGATTCGGAACGATGCAAGTATGTTTTCCATGTCTGCCTGACAATCCCAATATCCCGCCGACACTCCGCCGATCAATAGCAATCTAGTTGATAATACCATTGCCCAATGACGCGCTAGTATTTAATCAGACAAGAGGCTATTGTGAAATCTTGTCTTAGAAAACAACTGACGTATGCTTTGTGTAATTTGTGTTTGTGAATATTCTGTGTTTTTGTTTTTCGCTTTTTGTACAAGAAACGAATACGGTTGTGCTAAAAATCCAAGTGAAATATGAATTTAGCTTTAAGGCAAGTTTTTAGGCGGCAGACATTCAGACTGTGCAACCAGACCGCCTTAAAACTACCTCGGCCGGTCATAACCTCAACATGTCCTGTTATACAATATCGGAATTATTCATCGGAGGATCGGCCTGCGGATACGAGGAAGCTCCCCCAGTTGATGGAGTTTCCCCCAATTGTTTGGCCGTCCTTTGTAAAGTTCGTGAAGAACTGGATGTTTGCTAACTTCATTATTCGGCCGTACTTTGACCAGGAGTTTAGTCTGAGCGAGTTTATCGAAGCGTCAAAATATGCCGTTCAGGTAATTGTTTCCTACTTTCTTTGCTGCATCAGAGCGTTCCATCGGGCTATTAAGACCGGTCTACATTCAGAGAACACACCTTATTGTTATTGTAATAAGATTATAAGACCTAAAGTTCAATAACCCTATTTAATTTGGCGTTGTTGACTTAACTACTTCTTTGAGCAACATTGACTCTACATAGTTACTCATCATTACGATACCAACTATTATTGATACTAGCCAAGCCTGATAACAAATCCACTGTATCTACTATGTAAACAACTTCTATCAGTATCAGTGAAACCGTTTACTGAATACAATACTTCTATTATGTTTTATAGATTTATTCTAATTTGAAAAAATTTGCTCATGCAGGACTTGAACCCGTAACCTCTTGCATACCGTGCAGGCGCTCTACCAATTAAGCCAAGTAATTTTACTGTCATTGCGAATTTCTTTAACTGGTCTCATATAATAGACGGAGGGGCGCTATGTGGTGTGAAGAGTTTGCATTAATCTACACCACCCAAAGCGGTCATCTTTGCTGGCGAAATGCTCATTGGAATTTATCATCATGTTACTCATTTGAGAGGAAACAAGATAGTTATTACTAGCCTTGGACTCCTAAAAAAGTCCCAGGCACTGCAGCGTCGAGTGGTCACTTCACCCATCCAGTGTGAGTGAAGGTGCCACTGGACGCTGTATAAATCATCTCATTGCGAAGATGCAAAGTGCTTAGTATATTTTTATATTGACTAAGTTTTCAGTTTGAAACCGGCACGTTTATTTTATTTGTACGGTAATAAAGTTACTTTGCTGTGCATCTGAAGCACGTCTAAAATGTCCCAATGCTATGCTAACAAAGGTCTTCGCCTTTTCAGGATGATAGATTAACGTTGTGTATTTTTTTGACACTCCACGTCAGGTTGTTTCAGATGCGTTACAACGGAGCGACTTCAAGTCACTGGAGGGTCTCGTGGACAAGGATGCCATTGCATCGCTGAAGAACGCAGTCTCGGAGCTCTCCGTATCGCAGAGACAGATGCTGGCTGTGGATAAGGAGGATATCTTCTATGCTTTCCCTTACCAGGTTTGTAGTACCTGAATTTGTAATTATTTTTGCCACCAAAACCCCATTTTTAATACAACCCCAACAGTCTCATGATATCCAATTTACTCATCCAATCAATCAATCCTTAAAAACAGTAGCAAAACCATTTTTGCTTCCTGTGAAGGAAGACATCGTGAGGAAACCCGATTGCTTGAGCCATAAAACCCACTGCTCTCTCTGAGAGAAGGTGTGTATAATCCGCGTGCGATGAGAATGGGATGGAACCTTGTCAATGTAAATCGAAGTAGGTATTTTACTTTGACAAGGTAGTTCCGACGCGAGTTTGGTTACCGCGCGCGTCTCGCTCGCCCACTCACTCACTCATCCACTCACTCACTATTTACTTTGACAAGATAGTTCCGACGCGAGTTTGGTTACCGCGCGCGTCTCGCTCGCCCACTCACTCACTCACTCACCCACCCACTCTTACTTTGACAAGGTAGTTTCGACGCGAGTTTGGTTACCGCGCGCGTCTCGCTCGCTCACTCGCTCACTCACTCACTCACTCACTCACTCACTCAGTCACTCACTCACTCACTCTTTAGTAAGAGTCTTACTTTGACAAGATAGTTTCGTCACGAGTTTGGTTACCGCGCGCGTCTCGCTCGCTCACTCACTCACTCACTCACTCACTCACTCACTTACTCACTCACTCACTCACTCTTTAGTAAGAGTCTTACTTTGACAAGATAGTTTCGTCACGAGTTTGGTTACCGCGCGCGTCTCGCTCGCTCACTCGCTCACTCACTCACTCACTCACTCACTCACTCACTCACTTACTCACTCACTCACTCACTCACTCTTTAGTAAGAGTCTTACTTTGACAAGATAGTTTCGTCACGAGTTTGGTTACCGCGCGCGTCTCGCTCGCTCACTCACTCACTCACTCACTCACTTACTCACTCACTCACTCACTCTTTAGTAAGAGTCTTACTTTGACAAGATAGTTTCGTCACGAGTTTGGTTACCGCGCGCGTCTCGCTCGCTCACTCGCTCACTCACTCACTCACTCACTCACTCACTCACTCACTTACTCACTCACTCACTCACTCACTCTTTAGTAAGAGTCTTACTTTGACAAGATAGTTTCGTCACGAGTTTGGTTACCGCGCGCGTCTCGCTCGCTCACTCACTCACTCACTATTTCTATTGTCAAATTCCAGGTGGGAGTGATGTTCGACGACGCGGACAAGCGATGGGTGGAGATCACGATGTGCTACCACGTCCTCAGAGGACTCAAGCACATGACGGAGACCGGTGACCTGCCGCCACTGTCTTTAGGGTAACTTTTGTACTAGGTGTCACAAAAGTACCTAACTCTTTTTACAGGGTAATAGCACCCGGTGATAGGGATCACAACCTAAATATTTTTTTTGCTCTATAACGTTCCGTTAATTTTTTTATTAATAAAATAGAACGATGTGGCGGGAGAAAAGTATTTTTTAATTATTGTTTTTATTGACTTTCACAATGTTTTAACAACTCAAAGCTATGTAAATGCACCTACACGCACAAACATATTTTCAAATTTGAGCTACTAACAAAAACAAAAAAGTTATGAAAAATTTTCAATTTTGAGGTTATTAAATAAAAATTGTTTTTTTCATTTTTTTTTTACAGATTTGTCACCCTGTTGACCAGTAGGTTAGGTACACCCTGTAAAAAGAGTTAGGTACTTTTGTAACACCTTGTATGTATTTATTTCTTAGATGAAAACAAAAAAGGGAAGATACGGCACATTCTTACTAGCAGCCGTGAAAAAATGGGCTCGAACGCACTCATGCACTAAACTCACACAGCTTTAACTCATTCAGATCACATTTACAATTATGTGAATAAGCGATACGCTAAACCAACAAGCCCGAGCGAGACAAGAACAGTGTCCAACCGGTCAGTGTCCAACCGGCGACTGAATGAAAGTGAGTCCATGGACTCAGTTTTGCAGGACCACGCGTAATGGGTGAGTGCCGTATCTTCCCTTTTTTGTTTTCATCTAAGGTTTATTCTAAACATTTATCATATAAGTAGGCTAAGGTTTAAAAAAATCCCGCCGGACTTGAACCCGCAACTTCTTGCATAACGTGCAGGCGCAATTCGGAAGGCAAAGTTTTTTGTTCGAAAGTCCGTTATTGGCTTAATCTTATCTTTAGACAATATTGAGAAACTAATTTTATATTTTTTATTTTGGTCCAGTATTTTTGTTTTTATGCGCTAAAATGTTTTGTTCCTATGACCGCCAACAGTATGCAGACCGTCGCGTGACGTCATAAAACCGTATCTTTGAAACGTTGTAAAATCCAAACTACTGAACCAAAATAAAAAATATTGAAATTAGTTTCTCAATCAATCAATCAATCAATACTTATAATAAAACTCTAGCGAAGTCAATTCTGTACATTGAATATTTTTAGAAAAAAACTATCAGGGGATACTAAGTAAACTATACTGAATACAAAAATGCAAAAAAATCGGTCTATGTCTGTCTGTCTGTCTGTCTGTCTGTCTGTCTGTCTGTCTGTCTGTCTGTCTGTCTGTCTGTCTATGTGTTACCTCATCACGCGAATACCGCTAAATAGTTTTCAGTCAAATTTAGCACCGTGATAAGTCCCGGTTCTAGGAACAATCTAGGCTATGCGATGTTCAGAATACATTGCGGGTTGCAATTTTAACTTCGTTTTTTGTAAGAAATATTCATAATTTTGATATTGCTTCTTGAGAAGATATGTTAATATAGTGATACAGAACACATTTCCGAAAAAAAAAATTGCGTTTCCGGAAAAAAAAAACCGACTTGGAACCTCATTATCTCGGAAACCGTTGAATTCCTAGGCATAGTTCCTTGGGCAAAAATGATCGTTATGATGAGGACTATACAGGGTGTTAAAAGACCGCCAACAGACCCGAAAGCCACTAGACACCAAAACAAAGTACTTTTTCGATAAATTATTGTTGGGAAATTATTTTGGTTTTTTAGGTTATAATTTTGAAATGATTCAACTTTGGACGATAAAATATAGTTGCAGACATAGATAATAAAGCTATCGATATGTAGACATACTTTAAACACATTTATAGTTTAAAAAATAAATTACTGAACTACTACTTTTAACCGAAGTTCAGAGATATTTTTTTTTATTAGTAGGAATATGAAATCAAAAGTGTGTCCACATGTCGATAGCTTTATTATCTATGTCTGCAACTATATTTTATCGTCCAAAGTTTAATCATTCTCTTACAATCAATTAAAATGTTGAAAAGTGC